>APFE031110517.1:0-15000 GCA_000404065.3 Pinus taeda
ATCAGATTCCACATATTGAAGGGGGGATTCCTATACTAGATCAACATGTGGAATCTTCTTCTGAAGAACACTCTCCCCTGCATGAAACTCCAACAACAGATGATGCTTTAAGTGATGTAATTGATAGAATTGGGAGACTCAATGTTGATTCAGTCCCAACTCAATCAACAGAGTAGCCTGGACCATCTCAGAAAGGTCCCCCAAAGTGGCTGACGAAGGCACTTGAAAGTGTTCATCCTGATGAAATTGGAAAAACAGGGACCAAAAATTGAAACCAACAAAATGGAGGTGATGTAGATGACTCTAATTCACCTGTTGATATGGATGTTTCTTACGATTGTGAATTGAACTTGTCTACAGATTTTGAACCAACTTCCTTCAAAGAATCTGCTTCTCATGATGAATGGAAAGAAGCGATGCAAAAGGAGTATGATGCCCTCATAAAGAACGACACTTGGAAGCTGGTTGATCCTCCATTTCGAACCAAACCAATTGGCTGCAAGTGGGTCTACAAGAACAAGTACAAAGTTGATGGCTCACTTGACAAGCACAAAGCTAGGCTTGTGGCAAAAGGTTTTGCACAGAAGGAAGGGGTTGATTATGAGGAAACTTTTGCCTCCACAGCAAAATGGGCCACCATCCGGACACTCTTTGCACTAGCAGCTCAGAACGGTTGGAAAGTCCATCAAATGGATGTAAAAACTGCCTTCTTGAATGGAGATCTAAAAGAGAATGTTTTTATGTCCCAGCCTGAAGGATTTGCTATGAAAGGACATGAACATAAAGTATGCAAACTTGTGAAGTCCTTGTATGGCGTCAAACAAGCACCACGAGCCTGGTATGAAAAACTAACTGAGCATCTTCTGAAACTCAACTTCAATCATTTTGATCTTGATGATGCAACTTTATTTGTCAAGAAAGTTGGCAAACAGTTGTTTGTGGTATATGTAGATGATCTTCTAATGACAGGGAACAATGAAAGCTACATTGCATCCATAAAGAAGGAATTTGGGAAAAGTTTTGAAATGACTGATTTGGGCTATGTTCATTACTATCTTGGCATTGAAGTAACCCAACATCCAAAGTCCATATTTCTTTCTCAAAAGAAATGCATTGGAGATTTGTTGAATAGGTTTGGCATGACAGAGTGCAATCCTCTCACTACTCCAATGGAACAAAACTTAAAGCTCACATCTATTGAAGGAAAGGAATTTGAGGATGCAACAAAGTATAGACAGCTTGTAGGAAGTCTCAACTACCTTACTACTACCAGACCAGACATTTCATTTGTTGTTGGAATCCTCTCCAGGTTTATGCAAAAGCCTTGTGAGGGCATTGGTCTGCTGCAAAAAGAGCTCTAAAGTACTTGAAGGGAACTCAAGACTATGGAATCAAGTACACATAGGTGGATGACTTCAGTTTGATCAAATACTTTGATTCAGACTTCGATGGAGACAAAGGAACTGGAGCATCTACTTCAGGATATGCTATGAGTCTTGGAACAGGAGTTGTATCTTGGAGATCACACAAACAATCAGTTCCAGCAGATTCCACAACAAAAGTAGAATACGTGGCAGCAACTGAAGCAACAAAAGAAATTGTGTGGCTCAGGAAAATTCTTGAAGATTTGCAGGTTAAACAAGTACAATCAACTCCACTCATGATTGACAACACCTCTACAATAAAGTTGGCCAAGAACCCAAAGTTCCATGATCGAACGAAGCATATAAATACTAAATATCATCTAATTCGACATCATGTTGAGGCCAAAACAATCCATCTCCGTCATTGTTCCACAAATGAGCAAATTGCAGACATCTTCAACAAAGCTCTTGGAAGAGAAAAGCTTGAAAGATTCACAACAATGCTTGGACTCACCAACATCCCTTTAGATTAAGGGGGGGAATGTTGACACCTAATCCCCATGATTGGGTGAATTTATGTAAATAATTAAATTAGGAATGTGAATATTCATCAGGAGATGAACTGAATAGTCACACCCTATTGTATATAACAAAGACATACCTGATGGAATAAAATGAATCAGTTTTTCTGCCTAATAGAGTTACTGCATGGCCTAACAAATTCTGTACAAGTCCTTTTTATACATAAAGAGAAGAAGGTTATTGTACAAAATTGTAGGAAGGAAATGGTGAATAGTTACCTCTGTTGAATTAAGTGGAATATAGAAAGCTAGGAATTGAATAATTAGGCTGGGAATGTTGTTTTCGGAGGAATGAGAAAACAATGAAGGGTTTGATGTGGCAGGGGAATAAGATTATAAAACCCTAGCTGACCTATCCATATCTTCTCGGAAGTGGACTGTCAAGAAATTCTAAAAACCCTTCCAGGGAAATGAAACCCCATGCCTTTAACTACGTCTGAAACCAACTTTGAACAAATTAACCAAAGTTCTAGCTAAATCGAAGAACAGAGATTTATTTACAATTTAAACACGCAAGGACAATATCCAAAAGAGAAACAATATTGATACTGAAATGCTTAAACAAAAGGAATTAAAAGAAACCTTGAATCGAGTCTTTCCACAACCAGTTCTATACGGATGTATCAAAGAACTGAAACTCATGAACAACATTATCATAGGCATGCCAGAGAACAATAGTATAATTCTTTATGTATCAATCAAACTCAAATCGTATTTCCATTAAACATACAAAATTTATACATCGAATTGGATCTGGTCCTATAACTAGAAGATACCAGAGCCATAATAATAGGAGGAAACGGCACAACTACAAACCCAAAGAGTCGGTTAAGGCTTGGACAACAATTCTACATATAGAAAAATGAAAATTTATCATAATAAACACAGAGAAACTTATAAATAACAATGGCGCTGCCTTAAACACAGGACCCACAACCGGTTAACAAAACCCTCGTTCTTAAAGAGGAAATGCCCAGGCATACACCTTAGAACAACGATGTGTGTTCGCTTGATAACTAAAAACTATTAATCCTTACATGGACCATAACAATTCAACAGGAATGAAAGAGTAATATCACAGAGAGCCGAAGCTTGAGCCTTAAGCAGCGTAACAGAGTTTCATCTCGGGAAAATTAGCACAGGCCACGGTTAAACCTTACCTAGAATTTCTTAGGGAACAAAAGCTTAGGGAGAAACCATCTTTCGGCACAATCGTAAATCCCCAAGCTCATAGCCGAGGTTCCTGTAGTACATCCATGCCAAAAACATCGATTAGCAACCGAACAAATGCTGATCAATCAACTGTAAGGAAAATACAAATAGAATCACCTCATGGAACTCTTGCTTACTTGAGAAACACTCGCCTGTAAGAAAACCATGACCATGTTCTGAGAAATTCCTCGCATTTCAACTCTGGACTAGCAGACCAAGCAAGCCCGCAAGAGGAGATGCAAAACCAGAGCAGGCGTCGAAGAAGGATGGAGGGAAAATGAGACACTGTCATCAGAAGTGAAGAAGTGAAGAAACCCTAGTGCAGCTTAGTCGTTGGATGGAGATCACGGGTCCTCCACCGTCGATGAGAAGGGAGGCCCAAGAGGAACAACTTCGGTAAGATGGTCTGCCCGTGCCACGTACCAGGACGGTGCAGGGCATTTAATATCAAATAACACAAAATCAATACCATCGTAAGTTACATAGCTTGCAACCAGGACACTGAGTCAACTTATGCATGAATTTAGCAGGTGGTGTGTATTAGAATTTCGGGCTCATAATCATTTAATGCAAAACATTCATAACTATGGCACTTAAATCAAAATATGTGGATTGACAACCAGAAACTTTAACCAAACATCCCTTTTTAAGGATACAAATGTACTTGCCTTGTTAACAGTAAACAATAGAGTTATGTTAGTTTAATCTCAAATGTATGTTGATACGATTCCCAAGTATTAAAAAGTTCTTTTTATTATTATATGAATAATGTGGTATTATGTGGAGTCATTACAAGATCATTCTAATAACGATCATGAGTCCCTAAGGATTTTAACCTTTGTTATTCCCTTATTTTTAGAGATCGTCGGGTTTTTCCACAATGATAAATATTCAACTCAATTATTTGATGTTGTACCTAAGCCCTAGATTTACAAGATCATTCTAATAACGATCATGAGTCCCTAAGGATTTTAACATTTCTTATTCCCTTATTTTTAGAGATCGCCGGGTTTTTCCACAATGATAAATATTCAACTCAATTATTTGATGTTGTACCTAAGCCCTAAGCAAATCTAGTCTCTTCATGTTATTCCTGGAAATAAATCGAATCTAGTCTTTTCATGTTCTTCGAGGCAATAAATCGAATCTAATCTCTTCAAGTTCTTCCAGGTAATAAATCACCCCTCCTGCTCATGCCTCCTCTCACATAAAGTAATTTTTTTATGACAAGTTTCGTTTTTAAATTTCCCTTTGTATGACCTTTAATTATTTTTTTTTCCTACCTATTATTTAAATATAATGTATTATGTATTTTTTTTAGTTGTTTATTGGGAATGTAAAAACATTTTTTTGCTAATACAAGTTTGGTGTTTCATGCTAGTAACTTTTTTAATTCTAGCTTGACCATAAAATAAGCTTCAACCAAGCAATATCATCTATATATATATTTTATATTACTCTAAAGGGATTAAACATATTTAGCCATGTTCATTCCTAATGCGAAACTAGCCAATGATTTGGTGCAATTATGTATAATCACTATTTATGTAATTTCAAAGGTTTTACAAATTATGCTAAACCATTCTTGAAATGTTTTCAAGTAGTCTTTGAACAAACCCATTAACTATAATGTATTTTGAAGAGGAACAATCAATCTTAGCTTTCAATTTGATGAGTTGGACTTAAGGAGAACCCTATAAATAAGAATATAAGTTATAAGCCATTTTCAAATAAGAATCTGGAAGGATTTTAACATTTCTAGCAATAATAGTATACACCCATGGATTTAGAAGAAATTCATAATATTCTCACATATAAGAAGAACAAAGCATTCCCATAGACAACCTAACACCTAAAAGACATAAACCCAATTGTGTTTAGATTCAAGTGTGAATGTATGGAAAACATCATAGTCTTGGTAACCACACATTAGTGATTTCCATATCCAACCACAAAATATATTTGTTTTCTAATCAAACTAATAAATAGATCCATTTTATAAAAAAATGAGATCTATCACTTGCGTACCAACACTGAAGAAACTACATAAATTCTCAAAATCAAAGGAAAAATAACTATTTCACCTACATAAACAAGAAAAGTGAGTTACTCTTTCAACTATTGGTGTCCACATGTCATGTGAGTTTCAACTTTTACACGGTTCAATATTAATTCTTTATGGTTAAGTGTGTACAATGTAGGATCACATGGTGTGACTGAAGACAAAGATACAAGAGAATCACTAGCTTCTTTTATTTTCTATAAGTTTATTAAAAATTGCTTATATATGTATGTGTGGGGGTAAATTGTAAATTCACCCATAAAACTGATTGTTTGAAAAATCAAATAACAATAACATGCAAAAAAATAGAAATAAATACCTATCAAATTTGACCCTTAATTACACCTACTCAAATAATATTATAAAAAAATTGAGTTGTATTTAGTGTGACTTTTTAGAAGCTTTTCTGGTGGGTTTTTCTAGTCTAATTTCTCTAAAATCCGTTAAATCACAAGTTTGATGGGTAGTCCCTGCATAATCGAAGTGCCCTAGGGGGGTTTTTTGAGGGTGTTGAATCCATATATATAGTCAAAAAACCAATTTAAATATAATTTATGATAGGTTTAAATGGTAAATTGAATAAGTTTTGAGATCTCAATTTTGAGTAAATGATTAATAGTTTTTTTTGGAGTTGTCTTTAGTGCGACTTTTTGGACTTTCCGGTGCTGTAATCCGACCGAAAAAATTGAGGTAAAATCTTGATTTATATTATTTAAATTGGTTTTTTGAATGCATATATGGATTTAGCACCCTCAAAAACTGCTAGGGCACTTCGATGTGCAGAGGTTGCCCATCAAACTTGTGATTTTGGAAATCTCAAACCATTATAAAATCTTTTCAATTATATATAAAATAAAACTAACTTTTTGAATTATGAGATTTTTAAAGGAGAAAATATATATATATATAATATATATATATATTATAATATATATATATAATATATATATATATATATATATATATATATATTATATATATATATATATATATATATATATTATATCTATATCTATATCTATATCTATATCTATATCTATATCTATATCTATATCTATAATATATATTATATATATATATATATATATATATATAATTTTTATTATTATTTATAATATTATATTATACTAGATCTAACTTGGAAGCCCGAAAGGGATTAATATTATTTTAACTTTAAAATAGCTTTCTATCTTAAGAAATTTGATCCATCTTGGCGCTTGGTAGATTTGGAATTAAAATAGATCTAATGTAAGGCCCCGAAACCGATGTAAATATTTAATTTTACTATGGTAAATAAAAGATTACTGAAATTAACAGTTCGAATTTAATTATATTGTTTCTTTTGTTTTAAGTAATGGTTCTTGAAAGTTGGAACTTCCCAAGAAAAGGGAAGGCCAAACAGTTGTGGAATTTTTCCTAAACCCTAACCGTCTTTCCCTAACTGGAAGGGGTTTCCAGATGAAAAGGGAAGGAGGACGGAAAAGGAGGGGTTCACTGTGCTGTAAGGACAGACAGGGAAGGGAGAAGGAAAAGTTGGCTAAGTTTGGTAAGGACTAGATAGCCGGGCACGGAGTGCCAACAACTTGTTGACGGACAGTGGTCGTACAAGTAGCACGGAGGGGAGGTTCGGTTCTTGAGGAATGAATCTCGTGGATGGGAGGCAAATTATAAGAAATTGGAAACAGGTAATCTCGATTTCTGTGAGAAGGGCTAAGTATTTGAAGAACCAGGTAAGCAACTAAATTCTGTAAACTATTTCTTTTCTTTCTTTAAAAAGGGCAGAAAAGAAAATGAACAGTAAATATTATTTGATTTGAGATTGCATGACGTTGTTCATTATACCATAAACTAAACATTACCTGGTGGATTAGTTAACATTGGAACATAACATATTCTGCTAGAATGAAACCATAAAACAAAATATATATAACAACATTGCAATATAACAAGAGTGGCAATGATTTAATTGGCTATTCTCTATCTACGTATTTATTAACCAGTGCTGTACATTAGAAATGACCGTGAGAAATTCTCACCTATTTAGAAAAAAATCTGCAATCTGTTTAGGAACAATGTAATTAGGAATTAAATTATCAGTGACGAACAGACAATTGCTCAATGTAGATTAACCATGAAACCGAACAATAGAATTCAAGAACAGTGCTAAAAGATTAATGGGCTTGCGGCATCATCTGGAGGAAATACCACGAAACCCCTGCCTCGTATCGAATGAACGATAGGACACGGGTCAGGAACGGATCCCGCAACTCATAAAAAGGGTTTTAGATAAGACCTTAAGCCGAGTTCCAGAATGAGATTCAGAGGATTTCTTTTGGAACGACGGACGTTTCAAGTTGCCGAAAGTATCCAAAGCAGAAGACTTAGGAAAACAAAGGTCGTATTCTCCTACTATAGGAGTAATGACTATGAACATTGATAATAATAAACTCAGGTAGAGCCGCAATAACATAACGAAGTATATAAACATGAGTAATTCATACAAAATTTAAGGGTTCATATAACTGCCGGAGTCGACATAGCAGCTGTGGTTAGAACCCTGTGTATAAGGAACCTGTCTAAATATTAAACCATAACAACATTTGAAATAGAATTACCGGCTCTTTGGCAAATTGGGGAAAAATACTAAAAAGGTCGACTATCAATTCTAGGCAATGGAATTCCCTCCGCAAACGAAAGAGCATACTGGACTCAGTGGATAAAAGCAAACTGAGTAATAACAAAGCACAAGATTCAGTGAATCAAAGTACCCTTTTAATTTAATTACAAAGCTGTTAAACATAACCACTGTATTCCAGAGATACAAACATTTTATAGCAACGTATCGAAGAAAAAACGATAATGGAAACAGTACAAATGTATATATGTAAGGAACAAGAGATTTACATACAAAACAGTCTTTCCAGTAACCAAACGCATAAACCCAGAATCGGGTATAATATATGCGGAAGAATTAACAACTGTTCAGCTGTAGTCGGCTGAATAAATATAGTTTATAGCTAACCTAACTCGCCCGAAATCGGGTCGACACAATGTATGAACTATATCTACGAATTTCAGAGCAGTAAACCTGGAAAGATTTTCATTCACCCAGCGGCACATAAATTAATTACAGCAAACAAAAACCCAGTAAAGGAGTACTGCTCCTCCTTAAGGAGAGATTTGCAACCAAAAGACCAGTGCTCTGGAAAGGCCGAGAGCCATGGCGAGCTGAATAATTTCCACCCTTTGAACAGAGACTTACCGAAGAACGATGGTTCCTTGCTTGAGGTCGATGGCCTTCCACATTCATGAACCGGCATGAATTCCATCTGTCTGCATAAACAACAACGCATGCATGGGATTAATGAAAACTGCCAGGGGTTTGGCGATTACTTCAAAAAAAAAAAAAAAAAAAAAAAAAAAAAAAAAACCAAATGAACGATAAATCTGGTTAAGGCTTCAACTTTCGCTTGTGATGCCATCGCCATCGCCAACCAAGGAGTTGGGCTCGAACCGGGTTCCTACTTCGAAACAATTCCGCGGAGGTAAAATTGCACCAGAGCAAACTCCCGCAAGAAAACTACAACCAAATGAATTCGTGCCCGATGCTTTCGGGGTTGATGAAAGCGCAGATAGGTCTCCACCATCCGATCGTGAGGGAGAAGCATCACCGTGGATCCAGATGTGGATCCCGAGCAGATCTGGTGAGACCAGACAGTCCACCAGGTTACCACATGTAAATATAGCAGAGTATTAATTAGTGTATGAATTACAACTGGCCCGCCTTAGGGTGAGGCGACTTCATAAACGAGGCCTTAGTATTATCAAATGTAATACAATCAAATTAATTCTCGGGTGTTAAATGTGCCCTTGACTTCCCATGTTAACCACATATTTTGATTAATATGGGTAGTACTGTAACAAGCAGTAAAAATGTAATAAGTGAACGATAATAATAACTAAACAATTTTTTTTTTATGACGGGAAACATTACAAGTGGTATCAGAGCCGAGGTTTCAAAACTGTGGCCTCTGGGAGATAAACGAGTGAAATAGATTATTCTTATGTTATCTCTATAAATTAAAAAAAAAAAAAATATTTGTTTTGTTGTGTTAATTATTTCCTCTAAACAGGTTCTTAGGAAGAAAAGGAGTCAATTAAAATGAGAAGGGCAGGCAGCGGACCCCATGGGTTCGTAGCTGGGCAGGGATCCACAATAAGCCCCGGAAGAAACCCAGAGTTATGGGTACAGATTGGGGAAGAGACTCGAAATACAAATCATGCAATACTGGAATCCGTACAAGAACTGAGGAACGAAATAGCACGATTACGAGAGGATAATGCTAGAATAACTATGGAACATGAAAGAATTCTAAAGAGTTTATTAGACAAATAGAACCAGCAATTGCCAAATCCTAGTGCTGAACAACAGAGAGGGTCGGAAGAACAAAACCTCTATACAGAGCTGGAAAGATAAGAAGGAGGCAATGAAGAGCAAGAGGAACGTTTTGATAACGCTTCCGAACAATAGACATGAAAGAGGCAGCGGATCGAACTCCAAGGTGAATTTCGAAAAATCAAGCCTCTGCATTTTGACGAGGAAAAAGAAGAGGCAGCGGAGGCATGGTTAATCAATATGAACAAATATTTTTAGTTGTACGAATACGATCATAACCTCAAGGCACGCTTAGCTATCTTTCAATTACAGGGGAAAGCCACTTTATGGTGGGAGGAAGTTAAAATAGTGAAAGGTGTAAATGAGCAGAATGTTACCTGGGACAAATTTCAGGAATATTTTAAAGAAAGGTATCTAACAGAATGATTTTATGATGAAAAAGCAAGAGAGTTTCATGATTTGCGTCGGGGGCAGCAGACCATGGACGAATTCATCACTCGCTTCACCTCACTACTTCACTATGTACCTTATATTAAAGAAGAGAAGGCTAAAGTACAAAGATTTATCAGCAGTTTACCCCTGTACATGAGGGAGAGGATTGAATTTGACAATCCGAAAAATATGGACGAAGTTATACATAAGGCAAGAATTTTCTATCAGCAAAGTAAACTGAAAGGAGAAGTTGCAGGGAGAAAAGGAACTGACAAAAGAAACAACAGGTTGGCTGGAAATAGTAAAGGGAGCCATGGAGGAAGTAATAGAAGTTTTGTAAAAGGACCAAACAACAGGAGCTTTCAGAAAAATTCACTCAGAACAAGGCCAACCAGTGAATCAAGGATCAATGAGCCCCGTGGTAAATTGGACAGCGAGGTAACAACAAGACCCCCTGTAAAGTGCTGGGGCTGTGGCGGACCTCATTATATTAAGAACTGTCCGCAACGAAAGGGAAATGAACAGATCTCTCAAATTCAAGAAGCATCGACCGTTGGGGGCGTGGGACGAAGTATACCCCGAATTAATGCTGCCCTGGAAGACCGTCAAGCGGAGTACCAGCCAACTATGGTGGAACTCGAAGGTAAAATTTTAGATTTTTCTGTAACTATTTTAGTTGACCCAGGAGCTACATTAAGTTACATTAGTCCCAAGGTGATAGAGCACTGTAAATTACAGGCTGTAAAATTTAAAAACCCCTAGCTGGTACAGCTGGCTACAGGGGCTAAAAGGCGGGTGCTTGCCAAAGTTATTGACTGCCCCTTAAGGGTAGCTGGACAACCAATAACAGCAGACTTGAATGTGCTTCCCCTTGGTTCCTACGACATTCTAATTGGCATGGATTGGTTAGAAAAACACTGGTCCCTTGTTAATTTCAAAACGAAGACTATCTATTACAGGGATGAGTTGGGGATACAGCAGGAGATGCAAGGAATTAAGCGGCCAATACAAATTCGGCCAGTAACTGCATCTCAGTTAGCAAAGTGTATTAGGAAAAGCCAGATTTATGCCATCCAAGTGGGCTATGCGGACTCAAAAGACAAAACGACCCTGTTAGAAAACATTCCTATCATACAAGAATTTGTTGATGTATTTCCCGAGGAGATTCTCGGATTGCCGCCTAAAAGGGACATAGACTTCACCATTGAATTGGTACCAGGGGCAGCACCCGTATCACGAGCGCCCTATCGAATGAGCGTACCAGAGTTGACGGAATTAAAAATGTAGTTACAAGAACTGCTGGATAAAAATTATATTTGCCCTAGCGTGTCCCCATGGGGAGCCCCAGTGCTGTTCGTTAAGAAAAAACATGGAACCCTACGTATGTGTATAGACTATCATTAGCTGAACAAACTGACCATCAAAAACAAGTACCCTCTACCTCGGATTGATGAACTCTTTGATCAAGTGAAGGGGGCAACAGTGTTTTCCAAGATCGATTTACGATCAGGTTATCATCAGATTAGAATTAAGGAAGAAGACATCGCTAAAACAACGTTCAGAACCAGGTATGGACATTATGAATTTGTGGTACTACCTTTCGGATTAACTAACGCACCTGCAACTTTTATGTGTTTGATGAACAACATATTTCATCAATATCTGGACAGATTTGTATTAATATTCATTGATGATATATTGATATACTCCCGCACTATGGAAGAACACAAGGAACACCTCAGATTAGTACTGCAAACTCTCCGGAAACATCAGTTGTATGCTAAGTTTAGCAAGTGCAACTTTTACAAGGAAGAAATACAATATTTGGGCCACATAATCACAAGGGACGGGATTGCAGTGGACCCTGAAAAGATAAAGACCATAATAGAGTGGCGTGTACCAAAAGACGTGGAGGACATTAGATCTTTTATGGGATTAGCAGGATATTACAGACGTTTTGTAGAAGGCTTCTCCAAGGTAGCTTACCCTATCACCTCTCTACAGAAAAAGGGAAAGGTTTTCAAATGGACCCCGGAATGTCAGAAAAGTTTTGACCAACTTAAACATCTACTCACCACGGCACCTGTCCTGAGTATAGTAGACCCTAATAAAGATTATGTGGTGTGCACCGACGCGAGTAAAGAAGGTGTGGGGGGCATGTTGATGCAAGAAGGCAAGGTAATTTCTTATGAATCCAGAAAACTTAAGGAGGATGAACAGAAATACTCTGCCTATGATTTAGAATTGTCTACCGTCATTCACTCATTAAAGATGTGGCGACATTATCTCGTGGGAAGGAAATTCTTGCTGATGACTGACCACCACAGTTTGACCAACTACTTTAGTCAACCCACTCTGAACGCCAGACAGGCAAGGTGGGTGGACTTCCTCAACAATTTCGATTTTGAAATTAAACATTTAAAAGGAAAAGAGAACCGAGTGGCCGACGCCTTAAGTCGGAAGGTCCACTGTATATATGAGGTTTCCTATAGTAATTGGAAAAGTTCCTTTGAGGAAATGATAAAAAGGACAACAGAACAAGATGATGTATACCAACAAATAAAACAACAAGTACAACAGTTCGGAAATGAGAAAAGTCAGCAAGGATATGAAGTAGATAACGCTGGAATACTATACTACAAGAAAAGGCTATATGTACCTGATCAAAACACTATTAAAAAATTGATTCTCGATGAATTCCATATCAGCCACTATGCTGGACATCCTGGTTATCAGAAAATGATACGTAAAGAATACTATTGGCCAGGAATGAAAAAGAATGTGGCTGAGTATTTGGCCCAGTGTTTGGAATGTCAACTAATTAAGGCAGAACATCAACATCCAGCAGGGCTATTACAGCCATTACCTATTACGGAATGGAAATGGGAAACCATTTCTATGGACTTTATAACAGGACTGCCTAGGACAAAGAAGAATAACGATTCTATTATGGTGGTGGTTGACAAGCTAAGAAAAGCAACACATTTCATACCTGTACAATCCACCTATCGGGCTGTACAGATCGCCCATATCTTCATGCAGAATGTGTTTAAATTACATGGACTTCCAAAAACAATAATTTCAGATCGTGATGTGAAGTTCACATCAGCCTTTTGGAGGACACTCTTTACAGAGTTAGGAACGCAACTGAACTTCAGTACAGCGTACCATCCCCAGACCGATGGGCAGACAGAGCGAGTGAACCAGGTAGTTGAGGACATGCTACGCGCATATGTGATGCAGCAACCCACACAATGGGAAGAATATTTGCATTTAGTTGAATTTGCTTACAATAATGGATATCATGCTTCGCTACAAATGAGCCCTTTCAAAGTATTATACGGACGGAAATGTCGCACACCCTCGAGCTGGAGCGGCCCTGAAGACAAACTAAGATTGGGACCAGAGATGCTTAAAGAAATGGAGGATATGGTAAAAAGAGTGCGCTCCAATTTAAAGATCGCTCAAGATAGGCAAAAGAGTTTTGCTGATCGAAAAACAAGGTACAAAGAATATCAAGTCGGTGACCACGTCTATGTAAGAATTCAAGCCCGAAAGAGCACATTACAATGGAGTGGGTGTACCAAATTGGCACCCCGATATTGTGGACCATTCCAAGTCTTGGCAAGAATTGGGCCCGTGGCTTACCAACTCGCCCTGCCAAGTCACATTCGAATCCACAACGTCTTCCATGTATCTATTTAAAAAAAATATGTTTATGACCCCAAACATGTAATTCAATGGCAAGACATACGGGTAAGGATTAGTTATAGCAGATCAGTTTCAAGCTTTTCTTAACAAGGAACTTGGAACATTGCGTATTGTAGGTCGAACCGGAAGGCGAAATCTTGGTCGAGCCGCTGAGCATTCTCGACCGGAGAGAAGTACAGTTGCGGAAGCGAGTTATTACCCAAGTTAAAGTGCAATGGAAGCACTTTGGGCCTGACGAGGCCACTTGGGAAGATGAAGAACTCATGAGGAAGGCTTACCCGGAGCTATTCCTAGCCAATGGACATCGGGACGATGCCCAAATTTCAGGGGGGGAAGGTGTAAGGCCCCGAAACTGATGTAAATATTTAATTTTACTATGGTAAATAAAATATTACTGAAATTAACAGTTCGAATTTAATTATATTGTTTCTTTTGTTTTAAGTAATGGCTCTTGAAAGTTGGAACTTCCCAAGAAAAGGGAAGGCCATACAGTTGTGGAGTTTTTCCCAAACCCTAACCGTCTTTCCCTAACTGGAAGGGGTTTCCAGATGAAAAGGGAAGGAGGACGGAAAAGGAGGGGTTCACTGTGCTGTAAGGACAGACAAGGAAGGGAGAAGGAAAAGTTGGCTAAGTCTGGTAAGGACCAGATAGCCAGGCACGGAGTGCCAACAACTTGTTGACGGATAGTGGTCCTGCAAGTAGCACGGAGGGGAGGTTCGGTTCTTGAGGAACGAATCTCGTGGATGGGAGGCAAATTATAAGAAATTGGAAACAGGTAATCTCGATTTCTGTGAGAAGGGCTAAGTATTTGAAGAACCAAGTAAGCAACTAAATTCTATAAACTATTTCTTTTCTTTCTTTAAAAAGGGCAGAAAAGAAAATGAACAGTAAATATTATCTGAGTTGAGATTGCATGACGCTGTTCGTTATAACATAAACTAAACAGTGCCTGGTGGATTAATTAACATTGGAACATAACATATTCTACTAGAATGAAACCATAAAACAAAATATATATAACAGCATTGCAATATAACAGGAGTGGCAATGATTTAATTGGCTATTCTCTGTCTACGTATTTATTAACCAGTGCTGTACATTAGAAATGACCGTGAGAAATTCTCACCTATTTAGAAAAAAATCTGCAACCTGTTTAGGAACAATGTAATTAGGAATTAAATTATCAGCGACGAACAGACAATTGCTCAATGTAAATTAACCATGAAACCGAACAATAGAATT
>APFE031110517.1:20000-22466 GCA_000404065.3 Pinus taeda
GTTCTGTTAGTGGGACAACAATTCACACATGGCCTGGGCCACACCAGCCTTTAGTTGACTTGAATTTTTTAGCATCTCTCCTCCTCCTACCAAAGGGCACAACCACCCACGTGAGATTTGATCTTGGGTCACCTTGCTGACGAGGCTTATCCTCAACGGGTTGTGTTAATGGGATGACAATTTTTATTTAATAATTAATTTTATACGACTTTTTTATTTAATAATAATTTTTGTGTAATCTAACTTATCCGCTAAATGATTTTTTTTTTCCTTTTCTTTTTTCTTCATAATATTTTTTTTGGTTAATTGTAACTAAAATTGGGCATAGATTTTTAAAAACTCTAGTTTAAGTTATTTAATTGGTAAATTTCTATGCATTTTAAACAACAAAAAATCAAACAAAAAATTACATTCTCTCTTGAAATTGTCTTACAAGATTTTGATGAAAAAATCTATTTCTTCTATAAACTAGATTACACCCTTCATCTTATATTGAAATTTCATTTAATAATGATTTTTAATCCTAATCAAAATTAAGTTGTTGTGAGGTTGTGGTTTAATAATTATAATTAGTCCATAAAATTTAAATATATATAAATATAATATTTAAATATCAGTTAATAAATAATTATATTATATGATTCAAATCTTATAAATTAATATATAAAAATCCTTGAAGAAATAATAAATAAATATTGTTAATGGTCATAAATGCCAAATTCAAAAGTTATTAGATGAACTTTTAGGCCCAAGTTTAATTATCAAAAGTAAAAAACCTAGGTTAAAATCCTATATCTTAATTTTGACAAAATTTAACCCCTGCAGATTTGACATGTGGTAAAATGGACGAAAGTTATGACTCAGTTGGGGCTCCGCCACCTTTCTTCAGTGAGACCAAATACCAGCCATTTAATGCATCCTCCTCGGGCTTGCAAGAGAGATCCCATAATCTACGTAGACCATTTATTAATTTAATTTTTCAGGGTGGATTCGCACACTTCACGTAGACGTTGTAATCAAATTCCAGCCAACAATCTGGCTGTTTTTGGGGAAAATTCGTGCCGTATAGGGGAGAATTCCAATGTTTTATTGGGTGTAATGCGGTTTGAATCCATGGAGTCCATGTTCTGTAATTAATGGCAGTATTGAAGGACCAATGATGGTGTTCATGGTGGGGATTTATCAGTCTAACATCACAGAATTGCTCAGAGAATGTTCATTTTCAATACAGTGTGACCAGTGCATTCCAAGTTTGGATGGGGTATGCACTCTGAGTACATGCTAGTTTACAGGCAGAACAGAGCGCAGTATGGAAGATGGTATATATAATCAGTCTCTGAACAGAGTATAGTTTATGGTGATGGTTGAGAACTGTAAATTTCTGCTGTTGAATGCGGGCAATGCATGGAGGCATTCTGATGAAGTGGGGTCTGTGAAAACTGATCAGTGTTGTGATATGCCATGTGGGTATATTCAATGAGTATATGTTAAGGAAAGAGAGATGTGGGTGGTGCACCAGTGATGCATAGAATCGTTAGGAATTACGAGGGAGAAGTTTGATGAAGTGGGTATTGGCCACAGACGGTGAAACTGCTGATCCTGCTGTTTGTAACGTGGAGGGTGGTATATACAGTGAGTATATATCGGAGTGACTAAGATAAAATAGAGAGAAGCTGGACAAACCTGAGATTGGAATGATGGGTTTAAAGGCCAAAAATAAGGTGTGTTGGATTACTCTATTTCTGCTTTTTATTAGTTGTGTTTGTTTTACAGACTCTGTCTTTAGCAATGAAGTGCCTGGGGAGGTCCATGCCCTATTGGCACTCAAATCAGGGTTTGTAGACAGCTTAGGCAAGCTATCAGACTGGAAATATGCAGTGAATAATATGTCCGTGTCTCATTGTTCATGGACTGGAATTACATGCAACAATAAGTCTAAGGTGGTTGCACTGGATCTATCAAGCAAAAACCTCACTGGCACGATATCACACAAAGTCCAATTTCTTATCCACATTTTGAGCTTCAAAATATCAGACAACCAGTTTTGCGGGCCATTGCCAGAAGTCATTTTCAATCTTTCCAGTCTGAGAATCCTTGACATCAGCAATAATTTCTTCAATGGGTCCTTCCCTGGGGGAGTTTCAGGGTTGAAGAACCTTGTGGACTTCAATGCCTACAGCAATGATTTTACTGGGCCCCTTCCACGGGAGTTTGCCGAACTCGGTAATCTGCAGAAGCTGAACCTTTCTGGGAGTTACTTCAATGGGAGCATTCCCAGCCAGTATGGTGACTTGTCCAGACTGGAGTACCTGAGTTTGGCAGGGAATATGATCAGTGGTTCAATACCTGCAGAACTTGGGAAGTTGCAGGAGCTCAGCCATTTGGAGCTTGGGTTCAATATTTACATGGGTGGGATTCCATGGCAACTGGGGTACTTGTCAAAGCTGGTGTTTATGCATATTGCAA
>APFE031110523.1:17209-62389 GCA_000404065.3 Pinus taeda
CACAGGGGTAGATATTAATTTCATCAGAAATGATAGGCTTCCATACCTCTGAGATCCAATTGTGGAGTGCTATCAGCTGCGGCCAAAAACCATTGAACCGGCAAATTAGGGCACTTTCGGAGAACTTCAAAGCTTCATCGAGTGTGTCCTGGACCACTTGGATAGTGGGAGCTGGGGCTTCACTCACAATATGGGCAGGAGATTGCCCTCCAGAGGCGGATGAGCCACCAGTTATTTTTGCGAAGCTCGGTGCCATATTTTACGCAGATCTGCACCAGATCGTAAGCCAAACCGCAGATTTGAAGAGATACGAACGTCCCACTCATCCGCAGATACTGAAGAGATACGATCCGCAGCTCAAACCGCAGAGCTGAAGAGATAAATACCCAAGTTTAAATGGTGTGCTCTTTATAAGATAAATCAAAAATACCGCAGATCTGAAGAGATCTAACACCGCCGCAGAGCTGAGATATCGCAAGGAGCTGCGCAGATCTGAAGAGATAGATCAAAAATACCCAAGCATTGGGAGCTGCCGTGAGGAGATAAATACCCAAGTTCAAATGGTGTGCTCTTTATAGGATAAATCAAAAATACCGCAGATCTGAAGAGATCTAACACTGCCGTAAGACTATCACTATAAATGGAACCTGCAAGACTATCACAACAAACAAGAGAACTACAAAAGATCCATAGCATAATCTAATATATTTATTCAATGAGTCAAGTGGGCATTGAAATACATATGCATTAAATAAATACAAAGCATAGGAAAACAAAGCTTCTTATATTAATGAAAATGTAGGGGAATATTACAACCCCTTTTTAGTAGTTCTTGACAATGTAGAATCTCCCACCAAACTAGTCCTTCCTTAGCCACAAGTAAATCCTTCAATCACAACTAAAGGATGGTAATGGATCCTTAGGTAAAAGCAGTAGCATTAGGACATAACTAAGAGTTTGCAAAAGCCAACCCATACTCTATGGGAGGCAGTGAATTTATAGGGTAAAAGTGGTTGTTTAGGATTTACCAATCTAGGCTTGAGATCCACATATGAAGGAGGATAAGCTTTAGGGATAAGAGATAAGACCACTATAGTGGGATCAGGTAGGAATTCGAGATCTTTATCCATGGTAAATGGTTGAAACCACCACAGAAGCTTTTAAAAGGAGAAGATCCATAAATATTTTTTATTTTTCCCGAAATTCTAGAACCATCGCACCTACAAAGTAGAGCAACCTGCACTGGTTAGTGTAGTTGCTAAATTATGAAACATGTGACCATTGCAGGTGGACTCAAAGGCAATGTGAGATGGGGCAAAAAATGAATGTTTAAGCCGATAGACCCGAAATTCTTGGACTTTTTGGAGAATCAATGTTTGAGGCTTTGCAAAGGGATAATGGCAAGGTGTCAAGGATGTTAATTGATTTGGTTTCTAGACCATTTGAATGAATGCGACAAAAGGACTTGTAACAAGGCTGATACTATTTCATCAAATTTCCAAGCAGTTGAAATGTTACCTATGGCAACAACTAAATTATCCCACGAGTCTGGTAGAGAACACAATGAATTGATGCACTTGTCTTCATTTCAAATTTTAATATCAACAGATAATAATTGACTTACCATAATATTGAAGGTGTTCATATGCTCTATCACTGAGTCTCCATCACTCATCATTCGGTTATACAACTCTTCTACAAGAATAATTTATTAACTAGGGACTTAAATTGATATAAATCCCCTAACTTGTCCCACAAAAACTTCATTGTAGCTTCCCCTAAAAATTTTAGTAATATTGAATTTGACACACGCAACCATGTTGTGCTCTTTGCCTTCTCATCCAACTTACTCCACTATTCTATCGACATTGTTGTTGGGTTAGTACTTGGATCCACCATGATCCATTGATCTTTATCCACCAATAAATCATCCATCCCGAGCTTCCACAACTTAAAGCTTTGTCTGTTGAATTTCTCAATTTTTATTTCCACTGCTCGCCATCTCCTTTCACTACAAGAATTGATCTTGAAAATCCCCCATTGTAACAAGTTCTACCATAGGCCCAAGCGAAACCCCTCTACCACAAGGCATTTCCTTGAAGCCAAAATTGCTCCAATACCACATGAATGTTTTAACCTTGTACATAAATTACATGCAAATGAATTCTTAAAAAAAAAAAACAGAAAATATACAATGGCAATAACATTAAACACAAACATATATATATTTTTTTATCTTGGAACCTAAACCTGGGAAAACCATATTGATTTTTCATTATATTCCTTTTACTGTTACAATACATTATACACATGTCGAAGCATTCATAAACCCCTAATCTATTAACCCTAAATTAGAACATAACCATAATTCCCTCGAGGAATCTACAGAATACAATGGGAAAAAGCATGATGCCCAAAATCATATACCAAAAACCATGTATAAAACCATGGGTGGGTCCACCCAACCATTCTTGGGTCGGTGTAATTTTTTAATTTTTTTTGGGATGTTTCCTCGAACCCCATGCAGGGGAGCTACTGCCCACCTGCAACTGTCACTGCCTTCCCTCAGTTGCACCCCGCATAACGTAATAATACCTATGGCGTGAAAATAATATAATACATGCCCAACAAGGATCTTTAGTTTCAAACATGTGGAACATTGGTAATCTTAATGTAGAGTCAACACCAACCATGATCACTCTTTTGGTGACTACATGTTAAAAAATAACTATCCTTGTCACAGGTGGAGTAGCTTCAACTGTTTCTCGCATTTGCACTCCTTGTTATCCTCCTTCAACTTCTACCTCTCCTTCCATACTATCACTTTCATTCTTCAAATGTCTACAACATTGTGACACTAATACATGAGGAAATTAAAAAAAAATGAAGAGTTCACCCTTAGATTTTGAAGGTGCACGTAGGGTTGTTGGTTTAATCCAGGGGATGGCCATGGCTTGGAAAATGGGGTGTAGTGGATCTTCTATGCCAAGTTCTTCTTCTTCCTCCTATGTTCCTTCTCCATTGATACTCAAATGATGCACTTCCCCTCCTTTTCTATCATAGTGACCTTCTCCATTGTCTTGGTTGGAGGGCCCTCTCCATGGCACAATGCTCCACTCATGGTGTAGGAACTCCTCCTTTGAACCATTCTTTACTGTTTGTTCCTCTCTATCTTGATGGTGACTTGAATATTCTCTAATCTACATGTTTCAATCCTATGCAGCGTACCTCTTTTTGAATCTTCCACCGAAGATCGATTTGTCATATTTCTCATACCCATTTTTGAACTACATCATGCCTTGTTCCATTGCGCAAGGTGCAAATTGTGTTCTCACCCTACCCACTCTTGGCGACGATGTGTAGGTATTTTTTGCTCCTGGACTAACTACACCACTCGCGCTTCTTTGCCTTTTGGGATATCTTTTCCCCCTCAACTCCTCTTTTAACATTGAATCATTTGAAACCCCCAAAACTAGTCTCTTTCTCAACATCCTTCCCTACTTGTCCTCTAAACCCTCATCTCACCTACTACACACTTCTTTGTATACCAGCCACTCTTCGCACCCTTTGTCCCTTCTTTGCTTCAATCCATCCTTTGTTCAACCTCTCAGTTACCTACGTAGCACAGGGATTTAATCGCTTATGCTTTTAGACTCCAACGACATTACTCCCTTGTCACATAATAACATTTTAAGCCAAGTTGATAGTGTCCTCAAACCCTTTCCCTGTGGTCCCATTAAGAAGTCTCATTCGACTGCACTAAAGGATTGGGTGGACTACACTGACAACTCAACTATGTATCCTTCTAGTATGCTAGTTAACCAAAAATTAACAACTCTAGATACAAAATTACTTACAATATTTACTCTTCACAACAACTTCATCGTTTGGTTGTAAAGCTCTAATTAAGTCCCCCATCCTTGTCGCTCTTCCTGGCGTCTGAGCCACTCCCACAAGATGATGGCGAACTCCATAAATAATCTTTCACGGAAATAAGAAAACATCCGCCACTACAACCAATCTCCTGGAATAATATGAAGTTTCTAGTCTACTCCACCACAAACTCATATTTTTTATGGTCCAATAATTGTTCAATTTATTCTCTTGTTGGCTTCCACATCCCCTTTTCTACCACAAACCTTGAGGTCCTAAGAATTCAACCATTTGTTGGCACGCACCGGAAGTGACCTAGGGTTCAGGAATATGCTAACAAAAGCCCCTAAGATATCAACATTTTCAACACCTACAAGCAAACGAGGTTTCACTCGAAGTATTCTGATGGGTTTGCAAAACTTTTGAAGGTTATGCAAGGAGACAAGGGAAGTGGAGACAACTCTGGATAAAAGTAATCCAACTCAACTGACTGTAGTTGCCACATGTCGTAAACAAACCCATTAAAGTAATTGTTCAACAAACCTTCATTGCAAGAGAGCTAAACAATTTCTACATAAAAGGATAATAGAAATAGGGTTTATTATTTTGTGCAAGGCACAATTATTTACAACACTTAAAAGTATTGACACAGGAAATAGCCAAAAACCTTGCGCAAACTCTATAGCTCATTTATTGATTCTACCATTGACATAAACCATATAATAAATCTAGAACAAAACCTTCACGTAGCTCATATTTATATTAAACATCAAAGGGGAAAATATAGAACAACTCCACATGTCTAACTTCAAGAACTCAAACTATGATAATTCATATAATATCCATTTGGTCAACGCTATTACATTACGTAAAGTCGATAATAACAATAGGTTGAAAAAGCATTATTCCCTAAGCATTATCATTCATAGAACTAGTTCATAGGACAAAATAGTCCTAGATAACACCATCAACATAAAACTATTAGTTAACAAAGCAGGATCATTGTAACATTAAACATAACCAAACAAAGTAATGTTGAACAGAACAACATCGAAGATAGCAGAGTAGAACTATAATAACATCGACTAGTGTCCAATCAACAAAACACCTGATCATCAACAACAACTCTTTATATAGCCTTGGCCTTCCACCTTCGACTTTAAGAAATCTCTAGCCAACTCACCTCAATGAGTTGTCCTTATACATGTCAAACCTCATTTTTTTGGTAAATCATACTTAGTTGAATTGCCACCTCTGCCGATATCTAACTAACGTGCACAACTGGAGAATACCTTGTCGGTAGACAAATCTTCCAACTATCGCGTAGTCATCTTGACTTTTCTTGCACATATGCGGGCCCTGCTGTGGTGTCGACAACCCTCTATGCAATATCAAGATACTTAACTAAAATTACAACAACAAAAAATCCCCCTTTTCTTCTTAGCCCCAACAAATGGGTTAAATTTAACCCCTATTTGGCTACTAGGCTATGTTATAACCTAGGCATTAGGAGGAAAAGGGGTTCCATTCTATTCTAGTGCTTTTAGTTCCATAGATGAGTAGAGCAGCCACAAATAAATAGAGAGAGAACAAACATAGAGGATTTGTGTCATGTAGTAGCCCACAGGTCACATGTCCCACTCCTTTGTACTTGGCTTCATTTACATTCATATAAAGAGAGAGCAAATCAACCTCACTTTTGATTGTGTTTTCTCCTTTAAGGGTTCCATATAACATATCTTGTGTCATTTTGGTTTTTGAGTGTTCATGTTTTCACTATTATCTATTTTCCATATTTAATATATTGCATGTGTTGTCACTTCCATAGATAGCCTCAGATTGTTTACAAGACCAGTGCCTGGATATACACTGAAAAATACCTTCGCCGTCCCACTGAGTGCAAGTGAAATAGATGTTTTAATGTTCATTGATCTGGGTAGTTGATCCAGGCCGATTCAATCTGGGTCACTGATCCAGGCCTATTGGTATCGTAATCGCAATACAGGAGAGGGCCTTTTTCCATATTTCATAGTGCTTGTCGATTGTTCGAATGCGAAACTTCAATAAAGCATGATACATAAAATATCGCATCCGGAACCAGGATTCACACATCGTTATTAGAAAGGGGAAAGGGCTTTAACACAGATTTACGGTGATTTCCAATGTTTTGGAAATGATAGTTTATAGAATGTATCACATAAAATATTGCATCGGGAGGGTTCTTACACATCGCAATCACAAGTTGGAAGGGACTTCGGCAGAGGAAGGACTTTGACTTGTGCGATCCCCAATTGCAATATCGCAATTGGCAGGGGATGGAATTATTATAATTGGTGAGGAGTGGTGACAGGACTTGGTTATGGAAATAGACGGGGAAACTTTGCGATATGCGATATCAACAGACGAGGGATTTCATCGCAATCAGTGAGAAGGAGTGGTGACGGGCAGATATGTATCACAAAAAGGGTAGGGGCTGATATCGATTATGCTTTGTGGATCCCGACGCTTAAAAAGGGTTTAGGCATGAATTTTGAATGCTTTAAAACATTTCAAAGGGGAATGGGAAACATGGCTAGAGTTGGATATACAAAGGGCTTCCACTAGAGTTAAAAATGGGTCACTGCGGCTAGAGTTTTTAAAAAACAAAGGAAAAATGGGGGTTGTGAAAGAAATGGTTTTAAGATAATATGGAAATTTCTCCAAAACAATTTAAACTAGACCCGTTCTTCCTCCTTTAATCTCCAATTTGCAAAGCACAACAACCTCTTTCAGAAAAGAAGCAGATATATGCAGATGATTAATCAAACTAAAAAATATTTCTATGGGTTATCATGGATAACATATGGCTTGGAGGATACCTCCAAACATCTCTTTTCCTTTTCCCTCTTTGTACAACTTGAACTCTCTTTTCAGAAGGTGACAACATTAGCTCCACCTGGGGATGGGGCATTGGATTTGCGTCGAGAACCTGCAGTCTGCCAACTTCTCTTTTTGGGCATGGAGTCTTTTTAAACAAGTGAAATTTTTGTGAAAGTGAAATTTTCAACAGAAACTGGAAATTTCATATAATAATTACAATACACACACTGATATTTACAATGGGTGCAAGACATGCACCTCTTATTCTGGAAATAGAGTTTAAGTAACTGACCATTTACTGACAGCTCCAATGACACCATCCAAATTTTCGAGCAGGTATGTATTATTTCCTCTCTCTTCTAAAATTTTGAAAGGGTCGAACCAAAGAAGATCAAATTTTCCGTGTTTGCCTTTTTATTCCCATCGGATGTCCCATCGGAGAACTAAATCTCCTGGTTGAAGAGGTCGACCCTTCACCTTCTTGTCAAACAAGGATTTCATCTTCTGTTGGTAATTTGCCAATTTAGCCCCCACATGTTCTTTGTTTTCATGAAGTTTGACTAGTTGGTTTATCCTTCGTGTTAAGGCACTTGGCTCTTCCTTGACTTCTTGTAGTAACTTCGCCACTTTAATTTCTAACTGGATTGGGAAGACTACAACCTTACCATACATTAGCTCTAAAGGTGATTTTCCAATGTATCGTTTAGGAGTTACTCAGTTAACCCAAAGGGAAAACTTCAATTGGGAGTCCCAATTCCTCTTATTCTCGGTGATGGTCTTCTTCAACACTCTCACCATAGCTTTGTTTGAGGACTTAGCCAAGTCATTACCTTGAGGATAGTAGGTAGTGGAGTGCCCGATGAGGATATTGAATTTATGGCAGAAGCCAATGAATTTTGCAAATTTAAAGATTTGAGCATTGTCAGTGATGATTCTGATAGGGCAACCAAAACGCGATAATATGTTTTCCTCCACAAAATTAATTACCACTGAGTCAGTAGCGTTTCTGGCTGGGATAACCTCTACCCACTTGGTGAAATAATCCGTGGTTGTTAATATCCAATATGTTGGCCACTGGAAGGTGGGTTTATTTCTCCTATGAAGTCTAGTCCCCATTATCTGAAGGGTTCTTCCACATGCACTAGAATCAAGGGGAGAGGAGAAAGTTTTTGTCTCTCAGCAAACACTTGGTACTTCTGACATGACTTGACCTAGGAATGAACATTTACAAACAGTGTAGGGCAGTAGAATCTTGCCTTGAGGATTTTGTGAGTTGTGGTCTTCTAGCTATAATGACCTCCACAAACTCCTCCATGAAATTCCTCAATCACTTTATGAGTTTTTCCTTCTACCAAACATAAAAGCAAAACTCCCACCAGGTCCTTCTAGTAGAGTTGACCATTGGAAATGATATATTTTTGAGCTTGTAGTCTCATAGTTTTGTATTTGGATTTATCCATCCCTAGTGGGCACTTTAGGAATAAGAGATAATGGATGATATTCTTATACTAGGATGATCCCTCATATTTAGCATAGATCTTTCTGTTGAACCTTTGTTCTACCTTCCTCTGTTATCAGGTTTATCCCTAAATCTTGGCAATTAGATTATGATAAAACCTTGGCCGACCCCTGACCTTTTTTGAGTTTTGTAGGCCTTATGTCTAGCTCATATTCCTGTATCTTTGCTATCCACCTAAACCTTTTTCCTTCATTGTCTCCTTGCATAAGGATGTCCTTGACCGTTGTCGTTGGGACGAATGTTGTGATTTCCGATTGGCACGTACATTCGAAATGCCTTCAAAGCCTTGACTAGTGCATAGGCTTGTTTCTCTAAGATGTTATATTTTAGCTTAGCATCCCTTAGGACTTGGCTGAAGAAGGTGATGGGTTTTTCATAACCATCTTTATTCTTTTGTAGTAGAACTGCGACAATAGTATGCAGAGAAGCAAAAGAAAAGATATAGAAAGGAGCTGAATAGTCAGGGCTGACTAGTGTCGGGGCTTCAACCATAACTTCTTTAATTCTAGTAAAAGAATCTTGGGGGCAGGGCTCCACTTGAATTTATTTCCCCTTTTAGTATACCTGTAATACCCTCTGCTATTTCTGCATAGTTGGGTATGAACGTCCTCAAGAAATTGATTCTCCCCAAAAAGAATTGGACCTCTTTCTTATTTCTGGGTAGAGGAATATGGCTAATAGCTTCGACTTTCACTCCTTCCGCTACTATGTGTCCTAGTAGCTTCCCATCGCTCAGGATGAACTGAGATTTCTTGGAATTCAAAGAAAGACCATACCTCTTGCATTTCTCAAAGGTGAATTTCAAGCGGAGGATGTGTTCTTCATTGGTCTTAGAGAAGACTGTGATATCGTCCAAATATACCACTACAAACTTGTCTTGCTCCCCTACAAAGCTATATCCATATCTCTCTAAAACATAGCCCCTGCATTAATAAGACCGAAAGGCATGCGAGCATACATGAATGTTCCCCATGGGGTGGTGAAAGCAGTCTTCTTCTGATCATCGGGGTGGACTACCACTTAGTTGTAACCAGAGCACCCATCCATCATGGACATTCTGACTGACCCAACCACCTTCTCCAATATGTAATCCATCTTAGGCATTAGGTAGTTTTCTTTCAACGATGCCCTGTTAAGGTTCTGAAAATCTACACATAATCTTATTTCTTTGTTCTTTTTCCAAACTAGGACTAAGTTGGCCACCCACTCCGAATACCTTAAAGGCACTATGATTTTAGCTTGTAGAAGTTTCCTCATTTCTTTTTCAATGGAGGGGAGTAAGAGTTGATTAATCTGCCTGATTTTTTGCTTGCATGGTTTGATTCCACCCTTTAAAGGAATCTTATGATGTATGATGTTAGTATCAAATACTTTTTTAAGTCCTCATAAGACCAAGCAAAAACATCCTTATAGGTTTTGAAGAGATTTAAATACCTTTGTTTATATTGCAAAGGGATTCCTTTTGATAGTCTGACCATCTAGGGTTCATCCTCTGAGCCGATGTTGCAATCTTCTACTTGTTCATCCATCTCCAGAGCCATTGGTTTCGAGGCTACATCATCCTTATTAAATAATCTTTCCAGTGGGACTAGCCCACGAGGAATGGTATTCACTTTTAGGTGTAGAATTTTATGTCCAACCACTATGTCCTCACACGAAGTGGGTTCTTGATCTGCCTCTTTTTCCTCTCCTTGATCAAAGTTTGAGTTAGCGAACTCCCCAACTACTTCCATAAATCATTTGATCTGCTCATCGTCCTTGAATACCTGCCAGTGATTGTGATTATCAGGTATGGAGGGTTTGTATCTGACCTCCACCTTGTACCTGAGAAGCGGATTTTGAGGGGGTTTGAAATTGCTTGCTACTACAACAAGGGAATCAACCATTTTTTTTCCTTATCTGGGTAGAAATTGGATATTAAAGTCCAAGAAGAAGTTATCAATCAAATCCCATACTTCATTCTAGTAAGTCCTCAATCTGGGGTGTTTAGCCTGGCACTGATTTTTTATCTGCTTTACAATTAGCTCGGAGTCTCCATGCACAATTAAGCATTCAATATTAGTCTTCCTTGTTGTTTGTTGCCTAGGGAGCAGTGCTTCATACTTTGCCACGTTGTTGGTTTCCTCAAACTCCAACTTGAACGAGAGGGGTATCAAGCTGCTCTCAAGAGATACCAACAAGACTCTTGCTCCATCTCCCTCTTTGGAATTTGCTCTATCAAAGTAAAACTTCCACACTTTGTTTTCATCTATGTGGTGGTGTTCTAACTGCATCATTAGACGTACTAGTGTTTCTTCTAAGACAGTCTCATCTTCTTCTAGGAACAGGCAACAGAGGTCACTTTCTTTTCCATACACTAGAGAGTTTTTAGAACCTTCAACTTGGGTTACAATTTTTACAAATTTGGACTCTCTGTACAACCTCCTTTCTTCACCTCCAAAAGTGGGAATAGTGGCATAAGTTAGATCTAACTTGATAGATCCCCCCACCTTGGAACCCCAAGACCTAGATAGGAGTATGCTGAATCGAGGGGGAATATCTGCCACTGCGATGTCCATCACTATGCTCTTCATAGGGATTTGAGCCAGGTTTACCACCAGATATTTTATCATTCCCAAGCATTTGACCTCTTAGAGTCAAAGGAGTATAGGTCCTTGTAGGGCTTGGTGATTAGAAAGCCAAGTTGTTCCATCACGGCTAAGGGCATGAGGTTGTGTGAGGCTCCGGAGTCCAACATACAATTATGCAATAAAAGGTCATGAATTAGCAGGGTCACATAGAAGGGTGCGGTGGAAGGATCAAATTCTTCAACATGAGGCCCAAACACAACCATTGGTATTTCTTCTTGAAGGTTTAAACAGTCATGAGTCAGTACTGAGGTGGATGGAAGCATGAACCGAGAGACTTGAGCTTTATAAGTGGGCTACTTTAGAAGTTCAATTAGAGGAACATGAATCTTTACCTTTTCGAGTTCCTTTTGAAGATTGAAAGCAGGTTGGCCTTTTTCTACACCTCCTAGCTCTGCTTCTCTTTCCTTATCATTGGTAGTTTTTATTAGAACATGTGCCTTCTTTTCTGTGCGTTCCTCGGAGCTATTGCATTCCTTATTTGAGGAGACTTTTACCTTGGATGCGTCAAGATTTAGCTTACCTTTCCCTTTGTCTAGCACTAGGGGAATATCTTGGGGAGCAGTTCCCTCCTGTTGTTCCGGTTCCCTCGACCTCTTTCTTGAAGATCTTAGATCATACCTTCGGTGTAGTTGTGCTTGCATGAAATTTGCAAACTATTTACAATAGTTGCTTATGTCCTCCTCATTTGTTGTTGCGTCTCTATCATGACTTGTCTCCTGGTGAGCCATATTTTCATGTTCTTCTTCAGAGAAAGAGGAATACAAGTTTCCCTACATCTCATGTGTATCCGATGATTGTTCATTGGGATCATCTTCTAAATATATAGGATGAGGGTTCTGATCAAGTTGGTCCTTTCTTTCCCTTGGAAGTATCTGCAATGGTGGCCTTCTGTACTATGGGTTATAACCTCGGTTGTTACCTTGAGCATTCAGTTTTGGGAGACTCTTGTTCTCTAGCTCAAGCTTCACCACCTTATGCAATAAACTCTTCATGAGCTTATCCATTTCTTCCCACTTTAGATTTGGCGATTCTTTAGCTTGACCAAAGGAGGATGTTTCTTCTTTCCCCCTTTTCTTCTCAATAGGTTCATCCTTACCTCTTGACTTCCTTGTCGAGGTCAAATTTTCTTCTACCTCAAGAGCATCAACTTGAAGCTGATCCAAAGTACAAGACTTCCTTTCTCTTAGGGTAAAACCAAAGTCGAATTCAAAGGCTCCCACAAAAACTATGTGAGAAACAACTTGAGGAGGCTTTATCTCACCAGGTAGGTTATTATACTGCTTATTGAACCTTTTTATGAATTCTGAAATATCCTCTTCTGGCTTCTTCCTTATAGCATTGAACTCTATGAGGACATACTCATGATTTCTCTTTTCACCCCACTTTTGTGTGAAAGAGTTTTCGAGTTCCTCCCAGGTAGTGATGGATCCACTAGGTAGGGCTTTAAACCATTTTCAGGCTTCTCCATCAAGGGATTATACAAAGAGTCTTAGGACCACATCTAGTTGTTCTACATTTAAATTCTCAACAAAATCACAAAAGGTTTCAATGTGTCTATGTGCAATGTTTTCGTCCTCCCCATTGAACCTAGGCAAAAGATTTAGGTAGTACTAAGGCATAGCACTTAGAGGTTGAGGTAAATCAAGATGGGCATATTTATTCAGTAAGAAACCTGGAACAACCATCTGAATTAATGGAGGAGGGGTTGAGATTTCCTAGAGGAACTTGGGCCAAAACCATAGTGGTTGGAGTGGCTATATTGAGAGCAGGGTATGTAAGGATCTTAGGAGTAAATTCTAAGCAGTGAATGACAGTGGGTTGGGAGCTAGATGAGGAGGCTTCAAAGAATGATAAGACAGTAGCATAGGTAGTAGGATTTTTCTCCTTCCAGACTCTCCTGAAAAATAATTTCTCTGTGTCAGATACATATGGGGTTTTCTACTGAGAGGTATCTGAGTGTGTGTGAGGCTTTCTAAAATCCAGGATGATAAATGATAATGGGATTTGTGGAGTCGCCACGGTGATGAGGATGCAATAAGAACGTCTTTACTCACCTACACAAATAGTGCTTAACTTGTCATATCCTAGGGGAAAAATCCTTCGATACGTTCCTCGACAATGACGTCAAGAGATGTTGGCACTTGTTGGTTCGAAACGTGTTGACAGATATTTTCTGTATGTGATTTACGCCGAAATATTTCTTATAAATGTTGACACTTCCAGAGACAACCTCAGATTGCTTACAAGACCAGCGCCTGGATATACGCCGAAAAATACCCTCGCTGTCCCATTGAGCGGAAGCAAAATAGATGTTTTAATGTTCGTTGGCCTGGCCCATTGGTCCAGGCCTGTTGGTATCACAATTACAATACACGAGAGGGCCTTTTTACCATATTTCATACTTCTTGTCGATTGTCGAGACGCAAAACTTCAATAAAGCATGATACATAAAATATTGCATCCAGAACCAAGACTCGCATATCGCCATTGTAAAGGGGAAAAAGGGCTTTAACACGGATCTATGGTGATTTCCAATGTTCTGGATGTGACGATTTACAGAGTGTATCACATAAAATATCGCATCCGGGAGGGTTCTCGCACATCGCAATCGCAAGTTAGAAGGGACTTTGGAGGAGGAGGGACTTTGACTTGTGTGATCCTCGATTGCGATATTGCAATTGGCAGGGGAAGGAATTATCACAATTGGCGAGAAGGAGTGGTGACATGACTTGGATATGGCAACCAACGGGGAAACTTTGCGATATCGACGGAGGAGGGATTTCATCGCAATAGGAGAGAAGGAGTGGTGACGGGCGGATATGTATCACAAAAAGGGAAGGGGCCGATAACGATTATGGTTTGTGGAAAAAAGGGTTTTGACATGATTTTTGAATGTTTTAAAACATTTCTAAGGGGAATGAGAAACACGGCTAGAGTTGGGTATACAAAGGGCTTTCGGCTAGAGTTAAAAATGGGTCATCGCGGCTAGAGTTTAAAAAAAAAGGAGGAAAAATGGGGTTTGTGAAATAAATGTTTTTAAGAGAATATGGAAAATTCTCCAAAACAATTTAAACTATACCTGTTCTTCCTCCTCTAATCTCCAATTTGCAAAGCACAACAACCTCTTTCATAAAAGTAGCAAATAGATGTAGATGATTAATCAAACTAAAAATTATTTCTAGGGGTTATCATGGATAACATATGGCTTGTAGGCTAGCTCCAAACATCTATTTTCTTTTGCCCTCTTTGTACAGCTGTAACTCTCTTTTAAGAAAGTGACAACGACATGCATAAGAAAAAATAATAATTTATTAAATCCAAGAATCTAAAGAAAATTAACACTCATAGTAAAGATTTCACATTTTCAATATAATTTATTATTATTATTATTATTATTTTTTAGGTGGAATATCCACAATAGTTTATGGATCAATGATAATCATGGTATTCATTTTATTTTCATCATGAAAAGAACAAGCCTTTGTCGAAGGTTAAAAACATAACACACCCAAAAATGAAGCATGAAAGCATTTTACACTGACAAAGTTGTTGCGACTATCAAAAAAGGCACAAACCAACTATTAATTCACCTTAGCTTCTAATTTCTTCCTCTTTTATGCATTGGTGTAACTTAACCACTATTCACAATAAAAATCATATTTTGCTTCATGGATTCATTTTCTATTGATTATAGACTTGTATGGTTCAACAAAACCTCTCACGTATTGCTCCATAGTTGGAAGTTTGGGTTATGCCTTGCTTTCGTTTGCTTGTTTGTGTTATATTTATCGTTATTCTAAATACATGCTTGTTATTATTATTTGGAGCAATACTAAAATCTCAATAATAAAATATTTAATAACTATGCTTGTTACTTTGCAGGACACTTCCATCCACAATAGTTATTCCACCTATAATGAGTATTCCATGTGAGACAACACGTGAATGAGATAATTAGAATTCTTCACCACTTTATTGATATTATACATTCAAACAATAAATTATACAAGGAAAATGCTCAAACAACAAAACAACAAATAAGTGAGATAATTAATTTTTGTATCACTTTATGAAAACCATACATTAAAAGCGTTTACGTTAAAGCTCTAGTTAAGATAATTAGAATTCTTCATCACTTTATTAAAATTATACATTGAAAATGCTCAAACAACAAAACAACACATAAGCGAGATAGTTATTTCTTATTTTTTATTTCTTATTTCTTATTTATTTTTTTTATAACTTTTTAAAAACCATACATTAAAAGTTTCCAAGTTAAAGCCCTTGTTAGTAATATTAGATTCTTCATGTTTTAGAGTTTAATGATGTTAAGTGATCACAATTTTGTTTTTAATTTCCCTACAATCTCCATAATCTCAAACAATCAACCTATTCACTTTGCTAACCCATAATCTCATATTATTATTACTTGTATTAATACGCATGGGTGAGAAGTCATCAATCATAAAATAACTTCATTAAAGAATGTTTACGTAAATGTCTTTTACAAAGTTAACGATCTTCCAACCTTCTCTTGATGGGGATGGTGTCTTGATGACCAGTTACCAGAACGTTTAGAACAATGGAATCTGACCAATACCTTTTCTCATTGGTAATCATTGAAATGCAATAGTTTCGCTTGCCCAGGTTGGAGGTGGCCTTTGGATGACGTGCCAAGGCCTCCACTTGGCATCCTACCTCTAATGCGTGGCACAAAGTTAAGTCCCATAACGTGTCCGTAGGTGGGGAGGGTGGTCGCATTAACTTCACAACATAGGGGAGCAATGCATTTGGGTTTTTAATTGTCTCGGCATTCGATCAGACTATGGTTGTAGGTATGGCGATGCTGAGAGATGTGGGGCGACTGGCTACCACCAAGATCCCATTTGACAGGTGATTGCAGGGTATTAATGACTCCATCATTAAAACCATTGGGATGGAGGATCTTGGGAAGCAAGGAAACTTTTGTTTTTATCAGGGAAGTGGTTCTCACCATGACTTCACGCCCCTTAAAATCAGACGCTGGTTAGTTATTTTGCACTTTAGTCTGTCTACAAGAGTAGGGTGGTAGACTCACTTTATTTACTCATGATGGCGATTTCAGTATTAGTATCATTCTGGTATGTGCTGGCTCATCTCTGTGAACATATCGAAAAGTTTATAGGTGTCTAGTTCCGTACTTGTTGGTTTATCCAAGTTCGTACTGTTGTTAGTTATTTTTCATAGAGTTCGTAGGGTATTAGTGGCGGTCACAAATGTTCTTTGTATGCTTCTTACATAACTCCTCCTCTGGTCCGTCTTTTGAGTTGGTGGTTGTTTTTCCCTTTGCAGACCTTCAAACTGCTGAGCCATCTGGTATTCCTTTAATAGTCCCATTTTGCTTGTTGGAGTCTAGTATAGTGGCACCTTTTCAGTTTGGTTCTAATGATCTTTAAACCTCCATATTCTAAGTGACAATTTGGTTGCCAAACAGATTTGTGCTCTTAGTTAGTCTCGTTCATAGTCATTGTGTTTCCTATTTTGTCTTGGGTATAATCGGGTGCCGGTATATTGACTATATTAGCTTTGAGTTAACTCTTGCTCTCCCCCACCTGCATACTATTCATCATGAGGTCCTTCGGGTCAAAATAGTTAGTGTTAAATCTGTAGTCAAATCTAGTCAAATAAGTAGATTGTCCAAGTCCATATATGTTACGATATTTTGTAGGTTTTGCTTGCATATGGCACCACATCAAAGAATGATTAGTCGACGAGGTGGCACACTAGGGGCATCTGCTTCCAGGCAGTTTCGTCTCTTTGGATGGGAATCAACATCAAATTTCTTTGACTCGGTGCCTTTCGAAGTTCGAAAGGAAATTCACAATCTTGAGGCAAAAGAATTTGGGGAATGCTTGTATTATTCATATTCATAAGTTGTTTCTAGGGCCAATACAAATTGGGTTCCTGACCCAGGTAAATGGAGGAAAAGACGACCATACTTTCTCCACTCAATTGCAACTCACAAGCAGATGGTGAACCTCCTCCACATGGTATTGCGCAACAAGCAGGTAGACAATTGCAAGTTGTTCACTGGACATGAAGATATAAAGAGGATTCTATGGGACATTTGCTATGATATGAATGAAATCATTGTTCGTCTCAACAAAATGGAACATTACATTGTATCAGATTCAAATACTGACTCAAAGGAACCCCAAAATGGCGAGGCGATCATCAATGTTTCTCCATTCAACATGGCTCATGCACCTCCTTCCCCGGATCCCTCACTGATTATACTAGATAACTAAATTTACCAATATTTATGGTTTTGTCTGGTCTTTGGTCTATTTGGCATTATAGTCAACCCTTATATACATGTTTGTTCACTGTTTCACTATTAAGTCCTAATTTTAACCGCTTACTACCAGTGTGTCAAGGGTTGATTAGTAGTTTTAAACTCTTAGTATTTTTAGAAATATGAAAAACAACCATGTTACTTTGACTTTTAAAATATATCACTCCTTTTTGTCGTAAACTGCTAGTCCTCAACTAGATTAACCTTCATATGTAATCAAAGTCTTAAAAAAGACATAATGGATAACTCTATTCTCTTTTCAAAATATTAATAAAAATCATGATATAAATATTACACCAACCTAAAAGACGATCTTTTAACCTAATTTTCTCCAAATGGAGTACCTAAGTATGGTCCTTGTATGTAAGTTTGGAACGACCCAATTTAAGTATTTAATATATTATAGGGTTAAGGACATGCTCCAATTAATGGGCTTTTTTGAAAAACTGGGTGGCCAGCATCAACGTGCCCGGTGATGTCATTTCGTTTTATTTTGTTTCACGTCAAATAAGTACACTAATAAGTCTCCTCTCACGCCTTTGATTTAGCGCCCAAACACAGTTAAAAACCCTACGCGCTCTGACCATCTCCAACAGAAGAAGAAGAAAATGCTGAAGCTCAAAGGTTTGGGGACTCAAATTCTGCGCGGCGCTGCTACCAGGCGCTTACAACCTCTCTGCACGCCCTTCAGTTCCAGGTATCTTTACCATTCTATTTATTTTTTAATAAACTGCAGATCGAGAGGAAAACCCCTTATGGAAACAGTGGGGGCTTTGCCTTTCCTGGACCTCGTTAATGGATTAAAAAAAGGAGATAGAATTCAGCTTATACATTTAATTATATTGGTTTTCATTGTTTGTTTGCTTTTTGTTTGGTATTTGCAGCCACTGGTATTCCAAGGTTGTGAAAGCTAGTTCTAATGATGAATTGTCTGAGACCTCCAGCTTATCTTCGAGTCTGGGCCACTATGCTCCAACTCAGCCCGATTTTTTGCGGCGTAAGTTCATAGCCCTTTGCATTATGCGGGTAATAAACGAATGATACTCATGACTCTGTATTTCAATGAATTATAGTATCATTACAAGATATCATTCATTACCTTACAGAAAATACAATAAAACTTTCCATACACTTATCTACATGTTTTGATTTGTATAAAATTTGTATTTCCTCCCCTCTCCCTATAGTCTCTCTCCTCCTTCTCTCTATATAGATATGAAACAGGAATCTGTTTCTTTACCCACCCTCACAGACAAAAATAAAAAGAGGGCTTGTTGGTACTCTGCCAACGCCTTTACTAAACCTATCTATTTATTTTTATTATTTTTTCCTTTTGCATTTCTCCCAAGGAATAAACATGTTATTTGATTTATCTCTCAAGAATTTTATGACCATTCATGAGTGCATCAATCAAGAGATGTGCTATGTCCGGATTTAATCGGAGTCCCTTGGTAAATACCCAGGCTGAGAGATACCTTTTCTCTTCTTTCCTGAAATGCCAATGATACGAGTTGGCTTTGGAAGTCCCAGAAAGCAAACATCAAATGACTACCCAAAAGCCAAAGCTGGAGTGAACCAGTGCATAAAACGTGAAAGTTACAATTATAAAGTATCATCAGCACGGCAGCCATGCTAATATTCAAACAGTGTAGACACTTTGTTGAAGGTCTCTATATTGGTAGATTGCCCTTGTACGAGAGCTAGGAAGAGGATTCAATGGAATACACACAAGCACATGTGCATGTGTGTGTGTAAGAGAGAGAGATTTTAATAGTAGAACTGTTGCTTGTTGGCTTCAAATCTTGTGGCTTTTGACTAACTTTAAATGCTTGCTTTGTCGGAGAAGACTGGGAATATAGCACCAAAGTTTATAGAGATGAGCTTCTAGACAGATTCAAAGAGCCAACCAAAATTTTCCCTAAGACTACTAGATAAGACATTGACAGACATTCCCTGATTGGCCCATGATAGAATGTAATGGGAGAGAGGTGGCCTCATCACTAGATTTCTCTTCAAGTGACCCTCACTACTTGACCCTCCATTTGATGTGTTGTCATCATAGACATTAAACATGACATTTGCAGTGATTTATTTAATCAATGGGGACATCTAATCTTGGATGGGGCTTTCGAAAAGGAACCTATAGTTGGGTTCACCTCTCAATCCAACAGTGTTGCTTCTAAATCCTTGGTAATGGGGAAGAGAAAGGATGTTCGATACACCCTAAGAGAGCTTGCCTAGGGCATCTAAACAGAAAGGATTCACACTAGGAATGATTAGATTATAAATATTTTTCTGGTAAACCGCATCTTAAATCTTAATTCACCTTGTTTTGCTAGAGACTAGAGTGAGGAGAAGATGCATGATCCATGATGTCTAGTTTAGGATGAGGTTCTCTCTTTTGTGGATTGGCTAATTCCCTACCAGATTTGATTGGCTACTCATAAGAAACTAGCTCAAATTTGCTATCAATGGATTGAGCTCCCCACATTGCATCCAAGCCCACCCCTTAAGAGCCACTGTGTGTGTAAACAATCACTTATACAATTCAACATATGAGATGTATGTAAGGCGTATGCAAATCAAGAACAAAAAAAATATATCTTTTGCAATTATGAATAAAAATAAATGGAAGGCACAAAGATGGAAGCATCAAATCTAGGAATATATGGATTGAAAGTCGACATTATGGAAAGATAATGACCTAGTATTAAATCTAGTCAAGAAGGGATCTTTGTTGTACATGGGATTAAGTCACAATTACAAACTTTTAATGACTATTAATTTGAGTTTTGACTTGAAAGCTAAGGTGGATACATTTGTGATGGATTCTATTCAAGTCAAGTATCTTTGACAATTTGTTTTGAAAACTTGTTCGCAAAGGAGAAAATTGTAGAACTTTTGTTCAAAATAGAAGTTGTAAAGGATTGAAAATCTATTAGTGGCCCTGACAACATTGCAATAGGTCCATATGATGTTATCTAGAAGATATAGGATTTGAGGATGAATCATTGCTAAAAAGGATCAACATATGTTGCAGGATTTGAAATGTATGGTGAAGCAAAGTAGTAATTTGGAAATATTGTGGATCACACACACATACTAGTATGGTTTTGTGCTGAATAATTACATGCTATAGAACTTGTCATATATATTAACATGTTTTGCATATCATTGCAAGAATCTTTCAACCTTATGGGCATGTATTGGTGAAATGATCACAAAAGGGTATGTGATACAGACAATTCAACACCACTTTTTGTGTGCCTTCATGTGTCTTGAAGACCACTTTTGATGTAGAAAGAGGGTTTTTGGAGATTAAGACTATTTGGAGCAACATCATCTTGTTTGGATGATTAATTCATATTTGTGGGCAAAATATGGAGGAGCGAAGCTGCTACCCTCAGTATCAAATGGTGAAGAAAAATTCTTACATTCACTTTTACTTTTGCCTTCATCTTCATTTGTCAATGTTGCCTTCATTTGTTGGCTTTGCATCCATCTTTGTATGATATGAACAATAGCATAACTTCAATTGCTATTAGTCACATGATGTTAAGTAGATATTAGTTAGTTATCAAAGGGAATCAACCCAAGAGTTGCTCCATAGAATCATGACTTTCCATAATATTTCACATAATATACTTTTCTATTCCCAATTTGGATGGTAGGAGGTTAGGCATTAATTGAGTTTCTACCAAACTTGTGTTTCTTCATATGTATAGATTTGGTTTTGGTGGCATTAGTCCATCCATTATATTATTAAGTGGGAGAGCTCCAATTGAGACATGGGACAAACCACTTGCTTTTTCTCATTTGTTGTTTTTTGCGTCCTTGTTTTATGATTCAAGAGTTATTTAAGTAGCTTAGATTTGGCTTGTTTTCCCATATGATAACACTAGATGCTAAATATTAGATGCATCAAATTATAGAATAATAATTGTAACACTTAGATGCTAAATTTTAGATGTGTCAAATTATAGAATAATAATTGTAACACTTTTCCTTCGAAGTAGAAAACATTATTTTTCTTCATGATATGTAACTTATAAGATTATAAAAAATATAACAACTACCAATTCGTTTGGAGGGGTTGTAAATCGAAATATCTCTTAGACGTATATGGCCTTAAATTGACACACATTGGCAAGGTTGTGAGTGGATGAGTCAAGTGTGGAATCTTTGAACCCCAAGATCTCACGCTAAGCCTCCCACCTTTGAAAGCATATTTGTATCTTAATGTAGATGTCCTTTAAGGGCTGAGTGGAGATGGGGTAGGGTGCCACACTTTCCATTTCATTTTGAAAAGAACAAAAACATCTTTTATCAAGAGCATAAGTTGACTAACCTTTCCAAATATCATGATAGGACCAAGAATAGTGGTGTTGACTTAATTGCTTTCCCTTTGGCATTGCCTATAAACGATAATCCACTAGTAAAAGAAAGAAAGATTCCTTCAATCATCTTACCATAGTTTATTAGAAAAATGCATGAAGACCTTGTCACATTTATGATTGAATTTGAGGTTGTTGTGGGTATGATTATATGAAGGAAGAATATGGATTTAACAAATTCCCCTTTATAAAAGGTTTGGCATTGAAGTTTTTATTGGTTGTAAGGAGATTCCATTAGAACATGGAAATAATTGCAATCATTGAAAGAATATGGTAATGTACATGAAAGAAGAAATCTTAGAGATGAAAAGATGAAGGTTGAAATTTAGAGGATTAATTGATCAATGGCCTGATGTAATGGTTGGTGGAGATGCATTGATGAATTCCTTGGATGAAATCAAGAGTTGTTGCCTTTTTTATTCCAAATGTTTATGCAAGTAGGGATGAGGAAATCTAGTTAACTAACAAAAAGACAAGACATGGAAAGTATTTGTAATTATGGAAAATGCAAAGAGTTTGTCAAGGATTGCATTGAGTAACTTGTGAATGAAGTTGATGGAGGACACTTATCTTTCAGTGACAACACATTTGGTAGGCATGAATAGAAGGCAAGAGGAGAAGCAACTGCAAACCATTGTCTTGTCAACTTAGTGAGAAAACAATGCAGTTCATGTGAAAAAACCGAAGGCAACAACCAAACAAACTATCCAAAACTCCTCTACCTGATAACAACCATTAGGGAGACTGCTACACATTCATAAAGATAAGTTTTATGCAGATGTAGGACAAAAAAGTAGAGGGCAATGACCAAAATGTAGAATTTCCACGAAATTTTGATCTGCTAGTATTAACATTTTGAAAACAAAATTTCTTTTTAAACAATCACAAAATTTCTCTACCAAATAGCAATGGAATAGAACAAAAGTAAAAACACAATCACACAATAAAAACATTATTTTTCTAGGGAACCGAACTGGGAAAACCCTCTGCTTGATGGGAATTTTATTGATACAAAAACTGAGCAAATGATCTCTTACTAAATACAAGTGTTTCAACTTGAAAGACAAACTTGTCTTTCTTGCTTGATCTAAGCTTGCAACCCTTGCAAGACTGTTGATCTTTGCTGCCCTCTACCAACCTGTGCACAAGCTTCTTTTGCACACTCCTCTCACAAGCTCCATGCACAAATTTGTGCTTCCTATTGCTTGGTCTCACCAGCTTATGCTCACCAAAACAATGATTAAACTTGTGCCTTCGTTCCTCCTTTTAAAGGCAATTTGAATGGTTAAAATTAGTGAGTTTTCTAATTAAGGAAAGTGCTTTTGTGATTGATGAGTTAGTATGAGTTAACTACTCATGCAACTCGTCTTATTTCAAGTCAACCACTTGAAACTCAATCACTCATGCTTTTCCTCAATCAACTCATACTAAAGATCAAAACTCAACCTTCAACTTCAACACATCAGTTAACTGCCTCCTGCACTCCTAATTTTTAGGTAAACTCCTAAATTTTAGGAACTATACCATGCACAATAAGGAACTTAACTTTGACTCCTTGAATTAAGGCACAAATCAAGGAATCAATTTTCTCGTTAATTTTCAACACTCCCTCTTAGCGAGGAAGGTGTTCTTAGAAGAACCTTCTCCACTTGGATCTGTCTCCAACACTACCATGTTCTCTGCTGCTGCAGAGGCTCCCTCTGAACTAGAAGATTTCCCTGCTTCTTCTGCAGAACTTGTGTTGAAGACTTGTTCTTTCCCACCATACTCTTTGAGTTCATCACTTTGTTCATAAGTGCCATGTACCCTGTGTACTTGGGTGTCTGCTTCTTGATGTTGGGAGACTCGACTCTCTTTTGATCTCCCTTAACCAAATCCTTTGTCCACTTGGCTTGAACTCTCCCTATACTGGAAGTCTCTAATCGAGTGGTTGCCTCCACTCGCCTTGAGCTATGCTTCTCATCATCTAGCTGGTCAACACAATTGCCAACTAACTTAGACTGAAACTGAGATACTGACTGAGGCTCCATCTTGAGAGCTCTATCTTGCTCTCGCTCAACCACCACATCTCTACTTTGAGTACTCCCTGCCTTGTTGCTCGAGCTGCACTTGTCTCTACCTGCGGCTTGTAGAGATTCTTCACCCTCACACCTATTTGCTACTTACATCCAAAAGCTAAGTGCTGGAGGTAAGCCTTACCTCTATTGAAGATGATATCGCATCCCTTGTCCTCAAGGGTAGCTATCGAAAATAGATTCTACCTCAATCTTGGAACATAGAGAACATCTCTGAGATGAAGAGGATTACTAGACTCCCTCTGAAAATTGACAGTACTAACTCATCGAGTTGCATAATGACCATCAGCTCCTAGTTCAATCTGAAACTGCATGTCCTTCTCCTTCAGGTGGCTGAAACTCTTATTGTTCCTAGTCATGTGGAAGGAAGCCCCTGAATCAATATACCATATATTGCTATTTGCTGAGCTTGCCATGCAAGCAATCAATGAGAAATATTTCTCGAACTGGGCAGAAAAATCATCTATCTCTGCTGATGCAACAACATGATCCTTCTCGGCGCCCTTCTTCTTACGAGGACACTTAGAAGCATAGTGTCCAAACTCATGGCAATGAAAGCACTGGTTCTTGCTTAGATCCTTCTTCTTGCCCTTCTGACTGGACTCGGCCTCTGCTTAGCCCTTCTTTCCCTTAGCCTTGCTAATCTTCCCTGCTAGGGCACAATTCTCCCCATCCTCTGCCAGAATTCTATGATTCCTTTGCGAATCTCTTCCTGTATGCAGTCAGTCCAAAAAATTTCCCAATTTGGGAAGTTCTCTCTCCCACTAACACATCCTAGAACTCTTTCCACAACTTGTGAAGTCCAGGTAAGGCAAAGCGCACAAGATCATGATCAGATACAACCACGCCCACCCCACCTACTTCATCTTGTACCTGAGTCAACCTTGTCAAATATGGGACGATGGGCTCATCCTTGCTCATCTGGATACTCCTCAACTTCTCCTTTAGAGCAAGCTTCTTGGTATCATTGGTACTATGATACAACTTTAGGATTGTATTTTACATCTCAAACGCTGTCTTCTTCTCATGGATATGAGGCATTATATGATCTTTGAACCCCTCTAGAATGATCCTCTTTGCCTTCATATCATTCTTATTATGTTGGGCCAATTGTTAGGCTCCTTGTGGTGGTGGGATAGCATGCTTCACGAATTCTCCTACACCATTATCTTTTGACACTATCATAATCCTTCCTTTCCAAGCTATGAAGTTCGATGCTCCCTCTAGATAGTGATATACTATGAACCCTTGGTAAGCCATCCTGCTTCCCCTAAGAGCCCTTTAAAACCTGCCCACTAACAATCTTGTAGTCCTTCAAAAGAATTGTACTTAGGGCCTCTAAAACTACCTCTCCTAACAAACCAAACTTCCTTCTCTGATATGCACTTGGGCCTCCTTTTGACACTTACTAGCAACCCTCCTCACTGCTCTTAAGATGCCAAACAAGTCTCTGTCTATCCTAGACTTTATCCTTTAGCAACAAATCAACATGAAAACATCAACAACATACCTTTTCTCACTGCTAGACTAGTGCATACTGCTGTAGGGTCTGCGGCTTGGTTAGGGCTGCTTATTAGTCCTCCTCAACCCTATCAAACTGCTCCAAAAGTCCCTTCTACATTGTGGCCTTATTTCCACTCCAAGCTCCTTGCCTTCGTTGGTTACTAGGCTCCTTCCAACACCATTTTAGGCCTTACTACCCCCTCCACTCTTGAGGTACAGGTTTCAACCTGCTCCCAAACAATCACAGATAATGCACCTTGAATCCGAGGTCAATACCACACTTGTTCAACACAAAAACCAACCTAGAAATAGTCTTTTCCAACTCAACTTTGCTGCTGATCTACTCAGCCCTCAAGACAATCACAAGAAGCACTAAATAGGTCCTCCATCCCTTCGCTTGAGTTGCTTATGGTCTGCAGCCTACTTTAGATGCTTTCCTTATGAATTGTTGCACATATATGTGCTATCTGTATTCTGATCCATGCTTTGATATGTTAATTTTTGGTATGTTCTATGCTTAAGTGCAATTTACTTCAATTTTCTTATTAGCCCAATATCAATATCCAAATTAGCAATCACACTTAGTAAAATGTAGAGTAGAAGACAAAACATAAACAATAGAAGATAAGCCAAGACAAGAGGACACAAGATTTGGCACCAGTGAGGGACAAACCCCAATGTGGGGAAACCCTTGATCAATTCTTCTTATGTTCTTCAATAGTTCAGTAGAGAGAGATAGTACAAATATACAAATCTGATATTTTATGACAACAACATTAAAGCCTTGACTAGAGAAGTCAATGCTGGTCAAACAAGATGGAAATCTTCCTCTAAATGGCTCGATCAAACCCAACCAACATCGACCTTCAACAGTAAGCTCAATGCATCCAAAAACTACATTGTTGGTTATGCTCCTAAGAAGATCCTTCAACTCCTCGTAAGATCATTCATATGGCACTGATAGGATGCTCATTAAACTGAGCCAAACATGGTCAAACCTTGACCCAATACATCTCCCAAAATGCTGTTGTCCTCTTTCTGCACTTGCTGTCACTGCTTCATGAGTTAGAGCATCAACCTTCAACCCTCATTCTCTACACTGTCAACAATGCAGGTCTTCTTAGGCTGCGGTGTACCAAGGTGAGACTCCACCACTGCCATGCTGTACAAGTCTGGCTTGTTTACCCTTAATGCAACCCTTAGAACAACGTTTGTTGCTGGTTATGGCCTGCAACCTAGCCCAATAGTAAGTTAGGCCTACAGTCCTCAAATAAACAACACCCAACAACCTCCAATTAGCAACGCTAACTCATTATCTTCCTTGGCCCACACAACCCTACAATCTTGGAGCTTGAACAACAACTCGGGTTCCAGTCTTACCCTAAGACAACCACCCTAAACATATCCACAAGCTGATCCCTTTCTTGCTGTTCAAGTCCTCTTTTGTTTAGTTCACTAGCCCAATAACTCGGTTCAAGAGACCACCCTATTTAGGCCTGTTTTGACCTTCTCTTGCTGCGGCTAGGGCTTTGCTTTTTGTTGCGTATAGGGCTTGCTCTTTACTGCGGCTAGGGCTCGCTCTTTGCTGCGGCTAGGGCTCGCTCTTTGTTGCGGCTAGGGCTCGCTCTTTGCTGTTCAAGTCCTCTTTTGTTTAGTTCACTAGCCCAACAACTCAGTTCAAGAGACCACCCTATTCAGACTTGTTTTAACCTTCTCTTGTTGCGGCTAGGGCTTTGCTTTTTGTTGCGTTTAGGGCTTGCTCTTTGCTGTGGCTAGGGCTCGCTCTTTGCTGTGGCTAGGGCTCGCTCTTTGCTGTGGCTAGGGCCCACTCTTTGCTGCGGCTAGGGCTCCTTCTTTGATTTGGCTAGGGCTCTTATTGATCTTTCTTTCCACCATGTCCTCCTTATGAGAAGACATACCCAAACAAGTGGAGAGAGAGAGAATGAGATGATGTGCTCCTCAAATGACTTGAGGTCTCCTCTATTTAAATGCAACGTTGAGGATGAGCTGGGGGTAAAAGTGCTTGTTTAAACTTTAGATTGCTGGTCGACCTTGACAAATTGTCAATAATATAAATAAATTCATATATCCATAAATTCATGTCGGGCTTGGATGATCTTTAGATCAATCCTACACCTCTCAAAGAGAGGTATCCAAGAAAAATATCAGCTGCCATAAATAAGGTGACCCACATGGAGTTTGGCCCTAGTTGCCAATTTGAACACTCCCTCTCAACTAGGGAGAACTCCATCTGCTAATCCATTTGTTAGTCGATACTATCTCTGCCATCAATGCACTGCTCTGCAATTCTCTGCTCTACTCTGCCCTGCTTTGTTGAACTATGAAGAAGAATAAGTGATCGAGAATGTATCATACCATTCTTCACTGACCTGAAGTCAGTCCCATATAAAGAGAGTGTCTTATACTACTCTTACTGACCCGAAGTCAGTTCCAGATAAAAGAGAGTGTCTCATACCAATCTTATTGACCTGAAGTCAGTTCTAATTGATCCTAGATTAATATAGGTCATCTTAGCATAGGGAGTATGATAGTACACGATGCGTCCATCGTTAGTAGTGTGGTCCTTATCCTCATTTCCCTACTCATTGGCCAGATGAGAGGTACTTCCCATGAGTCCCAAACTACATGGGTAAGATGTCTCAGCGTGAGAAGGATGAACCACTCATCTTGCCTACATGTCACCATGGAGCATCACAAGGGAAGGCTAGGAAGGCTGAACCAATCACTTTGTACACAACAAATCACTAGGAGAAGGCTGGACCAATCACCCTATGATTGTGTCTCAGCAGGAGAAGGATGAACCACTCATCCTGGCTACATGTCGCCATGGGATATCACAGGGGAAGGCTGAACCACTCACCCTATACACAACAAATCACTAGGGGAAGGCTGGACCACTCACCCTATGATTGTGTCTCAGTAGGAAAAGGATGAACCACTCATCCTGCCTACATAGAAAATCACTAGGGGAAGGCTGGGCCACTCACCCTATGGTTGCTCATCGCTCCAAGAGGTACCCCAAGCCCCCTCGAAGCTCCCAAAGCTCCATATCCGTATCATATTGGACCCTCAGGAGAGGGTCTCTCTGCTACTCCTAGTCGTTCTCGGAAAGTCAAGAATTTGACCTTTCCTAGGGGCTTCGTCAGAATATCGACAACTTGCTCATTAGTCCCAATGTGTTGGAGCCTTATTGCTCCTCGTAGTACCATATCCTGGATAAAGCGGTACCTGATGTCTATGTGCTTGGAGTGATCATGAAATACGAGATTCTCTGATAATCGGATCCCACTCTGGTTGTCGCAGAGGATCACGGTGGAATCCAACACATGTCCAAACAGCGCACTGAAGAGCTTCCTCAACCAAACAACTTTACAGGAGGCCATACTCGCAACTATGTATTTGGCCTCAGCAGTGCACAAAGCAATTTACTTCTGCTTCCTGCTTATCCAAGATATCGAAGCAGAACCCAAAGAGAAACAACACCTAAAAGTGATCTTGCGATCCACCACACTGCTTGCCCAATCAACATCAAAATAATCATGCAGCCTCACATCTCCGACAGTGTAACTCAGTGCATGAGTGATTGTGCCCCGAAGATATCTCAAAAGATTCTTGGCACCAATCCATGTGTGTGATGAGGCTCAACCATATATTGGCTCAACGTGTTAATTGCAAAACATATATCTGGACGAAATTTCACCAAGAATATCAGTGCTCTTATGAGTTGATGATACTCAGAAGCATTTCCTAATTCGGGTCCGACAACACTACCGCATAACTTCTTAAAGTTAAGCTCCATCGGGGTAGTCACAGGCTTACAGTCCACCATCCCAAATCTTTCCAATATCTTCACAACATATTTTCCTGGAGATAAGAAAATTTCTCCTGGCTTTTGCCAGACCTCCAACTCCAAGAAGTAGTGCATCAGTGCTAGATCCTTCATCTCAAATTCAGAATCCAACTCCCTCTTATGTTTGTGAATGAGAGGGTCTGCACCTGTTAGAAAGAGGTCATCCACATAAAGTACTAGTATGAGAGGTTTATCATCCATAACCTTAAAGTAAAGGTTTGGGTCGACTTCACTCCTAGTGAATCTCAACTTCATCAGATAGCTGTCAGTCCTCTCATACCAAGCTCGGGGTGCATGCTTCAAACCATAGAGAGCTTTCTTCATCCCGCCCATGAACCTCAAACCCCTCGAGTTGTTCTACGTAGTCTTTGAAGTGACGAAACCAGGTGTTTACTTCATCTTTCCAAGAGCTTATGGGCATCATACCAGATATGTCAGAGTGGACCAATTGCAATATATCTGTGGTCTTGCTATTACTTGAGGGGGATGGTCCCCTTGTAAGTTTTCCTTCGGTACATACACCTTCATGCTCTACTTTGAACTCGGGCATCCATGTCACCATCTGTCTCACATCGGGTAGGGCCTTATAATGAAGATGGGCAAACCTTTGTTGCCATAGTTCAGATTGTAGAGATGTGGCACAAGACATGGCCCCTAATGGACTTCCTCCAACTTGATACAAAGCGTCATCTCGGAACCCAAGAGTAATAACATCTTTAAAATTATTTTTTCTGAACATGTACCTTTCCATCGATGAATGCCACTTTGTATCCTTTGTCTTCCATTGCCGAAATGGACGCAAGGTTCTTCTTGAGATCAGGTACATAAAGAACTTCTTGTAAATGAATCATGTTACCCTGATTCAATTGAAGGGTAACATTCCCTACACCCTTCACGGGATAGGTGGCATCGATTCCAAGAATAATCTCCAAGTTAGTATCCTTCTCTAACAGATTAGAGAGAGCTTCCTTTAATCCGTTGAAGTGCCTTGAAGCACCACTATCAATAAGCCAATTCCCCAAAGTTTTCGGAGGAGAGGTAGTGGAGAGGGCCGATATAAGATAATACTCTTTTTGCTTATTGTTAACAACATTTGATTCTTCATGCTTGGAGTTCCTTTCTTTCTTTGAGGGTCAACCATTTCCTTGATGTTTCGCATTCCTTTTTCCTTTGCCATTGTACTCGTCATTCCTTCGATCATTGTTGTTGGAGTTGCTCATGGAATGATTGTGATCATCATCATGTGATGTGTCCCTTCTATTTGGACACTCGCTTGCATAGTTGCCAAACTTATTGCAAGCAAAGCACCTACCTTTCCTTCCTCCCTTAGATCCAGGATTTCCATGGAAATGACCTTTAGACCCTGCATTATTTCTCCTTTTGGCATGAGTGGAGAATGCAATAGGGTTGCCTTTATTAAAAGGCATTTCTTGCCCCACCATTCTTATTTCTTCTTGAATGAATCTCGACATTAATTCTTCAAACCCTGAAATTCGATCATTATTGAGAATAGTGGTTCTAAATATATACCGCTCGGATGGGAGTCCTCCAACGGTAGTGATAATAAGTTCCCTGTCAGATATGATTTCTCTAGTAGCGAGAAGATCATTCTTGATCTCGATGATTCTTAAGAAGTAGGATTGAATATCCTTGTCCTTGCCCTTCTTAATATCCTTTAACTTATTTTTGAGAAATAAAATTTGATTTGCATCACTAACCTTGAACATGCTTACCAATCTGTCATAGATTTCCTTGGAGGTGTTTAGATCGGAGATGTAGGCCACCAAACACTTGTTAATTGAATCTTTGATAATCTTTCTTTGCTTTGACTTCAGCCTTGTTGTACTTGTTCTTTCTAGCAATCGATACATTTGAAGGAGGCTCAGGGATTTTACCCTTGACATAATCCAACACTTCTTGTTCTTCCAATGTCAGATCACGAGACATCTTCCATCTCTGATAGTCAGACTTTTCACGGAGCTTGTCTTCAGCCGAGAAGTGGGATGAGGAACCCATTGAGCCTTTTGTCCTTGTCCAACTGTTTCGGCGATTGCTCTTTCTCTCTTGCTTGGGCTTTGTCTTCACATCAACTCTAATACCATGTTAGTTTTTGTTATGTTTTATGATTAAGAGCAATTTACTTCAATATTCTTATTAGCCCAATATCAATATCCAGATTAGCAATCACATCAGTAAAACGTAGATCGAACATAAACATAACCAGTAGAAGACAAGCCAAGACAACAGGACACAAGATGTGGCACTAGCCAGGGACAAACCTCAATGTGCGAAACCCTTGATTAATTCTTCTTATGTTCTTCAATAGTTCAACAGAGAGAGAGAGATAGTACAAATATAAAAATATGATATTTTATGACAACAGAAGTAAAGCCTTGACCAGAGAAGTCAATGTTGGTCAAACAAGATGGAAATCTTCCTCTAAATGGCTCGATCAAACCCAACCAACATCGACCTTCCACAGTAAGCTCAATGATCCAAAAACTACACTGTTGGTTATGCTCCTAGGAAGATCCTTCAACTCCTTGGAAGATCATCCATATGGCACCAACAGGATGCTCATTAAACTGAACCAAACATGGTCAAACCTTGACCCAGTACATCTCCCAAAATGGTGTTGTCCTCTTGCAGCACTTGCTGTCACTGCTTCATGAGTTAGAGCATCAACCTGCAACCCTCATTCTCCACACTGTCAACAATGCAGGTCTTCTTAGGCTGCGGTGTACCAAGGTGAGACTCCACCACTGCCACGTTGTCCAAGTTTGGCTTGTTTACCCTTAATGCAACCCTTAGAACAACCTTTGATGTTGGCTATGGCTTGCGGCCTAGCCCAATAGTAAGTTAGGCCTACGGTCCTCAAACAAACAACACCTAACAACCTCCAATTAGCAACGCTAACTCATTATCTTCCTTGGCCCACACAACCCTACAATCTTGGACCTTGAACAACAACTCGGCTTCCAGTCTTTTACCCTAAGACAACCACCCTAAACAGATCCACAAGCTGATCCCTTTCTTGTTGTTCAAGTCCTCTTCTATTCAGTTCACTAGCCCAATAACTCGGTTCAAGAGACCACCCTATTCAGACCTGTTTTGACCTTGTCTTGCTGCTACTAGGGCTTTGCTTTTTGCTCGGCTAGGGCTTGCTCTTTCCTGTGGATAGGGCTCACTCTTTGCTGCGGCCAGGGCTTGTTCTTTGCTGCGGCTAGGACTCCTTCTCTGATTGCGGCTAGGGCTCCTTCTTTGACTGCGGCTAGGGGTCTTCTTGATCTTTCTTTCCACCACGTCATCCTTTGTGAGAAGACATACCCAAACAAGTGGAGAGAGATATCATGAGATGATGTGCTCCTCAAATGACTTGAGGTCTCCTCTATTTAAATGCAATGTGGAGGATGAGATGGGGGTAAAGGTACTTGTTTAGCTTGCTGGCCGGCCTTGACAAATTGTCAATAATATAATAAATTCATATCTCCATAAATACATATCTGAATTAGATGATCTTTAGATCAATCCTACACCCTTAGAGAGAGGAATCCAAGAAAATATCAGCTTTCATAAATAAGGTGACCCACATGGAGTTTGGCCCTAGTTGCCAATTTTAACATGATACCATCTAGAATTTCCACGAAATTCTAATTTGCTAGTATGAACAATTTGAAAACAAATTTTGTTTTCACACAGTATCATAATTTCTCTACCAAATAATAGTAGAATAGAACATAAATAAAAGAAAAGTCACACAATAAAAACACACTGCTTTTCAAAGGAACTCAACTGGGAAAACCCTTTGCTTGATAAGAATTTTATTGACAGAAAAATTGAGCAATTGATCTATTACAAAATACAACTGTTTTAATTTGAAAGAGACACTTGTCTTTCGTGCTTGATCTAAGCTTGAAACCCTTGCAAGGCTAGTTGATCTCTGTTGCCCTCTACCAACCTGTGCTGAAGCTTCTCTTGCACACTCTTCCTCTCACAAGCTCCGCGCACAAACTTGTGCTTCCTATTGCTTGGTCTCGCCAACTCATGCTCACCAAAACAATGATTAAACTTGTGCCTTCATTCCTTCTTTTAAAGGCAATTTGAATGGGTTAAAATTAGTGAGTTTTCTCATTAAGGAAAGTGCTTTTGTGATTGATGATTTAGCATGAGTTAACTGCTCACGCAACTCGTCCTATTTCAAGTCAACCACTTGAAACTCAATTGTTCATGCTTTTTCTCAATCAACTCACACTAGAAGATCAAAACTTGACCTTCAACTTCAACACATCAGTTAATTGCCTCATGCACTCCTAATTTTTAGGGAAACTCCTAAATTTTAGGAACTAGACCATGCACAAAAAGGAACTCGACTTTGACCCCATGAATTAAGGCACAAATCAAGGAATCGCTTTTCTCGCTAGTTTTCAACACATAAAAGCTTCTTAGTATTTATGTATATAATTGAAGCTTGGTTTTTAATTCATGCAACGTAATTTCTCTGTTTCCGCAACATATAATAGCTATCACTATGATCAACAATCCCATTATAGATATTATTAAACATCCTCTACTCCGATTTACTCACAACCCATGCAAGTACTAATAACATGGACTACGTCTTTCACACAACACACTATTTTTGTGCAAAATCTCCATTACCTCTTGCAATTCCCAATGCATATTTGCAAACCTCAAATAGTAGTGTACAATCCTTAATGAGCCTCAACAAATGAGAATTGGCATCCAAGGACTAATCACATGAGTTTGTCTTCATTTACAACCTGTTGAGAAATCTAGGGGCAGTAACTTAGGTGATTTCTCTTACTTTCATAACTGCTTGTGATGTATTTTACTTAACTTAAGACAAGAAGTCACAAGATATAGGTGATCAACCAGGGACAAAACCTCTCCTCTTGAGAGGAAAATCCACAAGAATTCTTCTCTTCTTATAGAACTTCAATTGACGAATTCCAAGACCTATGAACCTTGATCAACACCCCTCCAAGACCAAGTCAAACTTCTCATGGATGAGCTTCTCTTCCTCAAAGTCAATGATAGTCAAATTAGTCTTGCAACAATTGCTTGCTTCTTCTTTGACTTCAAATTCAAACTTGCAATTTTGACTGTGATTCTCGACCTTCCTGCAGTAACCCTAACTCGCATGTGTGACAGAAATACGATGAAGATGGCTTCTATTCTACTTCGCTTGAGCATCAATTCTCTCCCTAACAACTTGGCTTGAATATGGATGCTTCTTTCACCCTTCACTTGGCTTCTTGATTAACTGTAATTTTGTTTTGTTGCAGGTGAGATGATGCCCTAGATACAATGTGCATGTGTGAGAGAATACCTAAAACAAAACTCAAGAAATCCGTCTCCTTCTTCGTTCTCTCTTCTCCTTACTTTGCCGAATCTTCTAGTGTTTTTTTGTTCTTTTGATCGAGCTACCTGTCTGTGCTTAACTCAAAGGTGGTTGACTAGCCTCATATATATAGGCTTATTGTCCTAACTTATAGGCCGACTTGTCTTGGAGCATTATGACAAGGTATTGGAGGGTCTTTAACATTATTGTAGACTCAATTAAATTTTCTTTACAATATGTAACAAAGCCTAAATGGGTCTTCCATACATGACAATGACTCAATTGGCTTATAGACTCAATGACAAGTTGTAGAAGCACTCAATGGGTGCTTGACCTATAAAATAAATTTCCCTTGAGCATGAAACCCATTCCTTAAGAACAACAATAATAAATTTATTTTTTCTCTTTATAATAGATACATAGAATCATGATTACACATGTCATTATGATGACCAAACCTAGTTATACATATTTCAACACCTGCTCTTAACTAGGGAGTTATTCATAACCCATACAAGGTACTTGGACATTCTCAATTTGAAGAATTCTCATAATGTTAAAATTGGCAACTAGGGCCAAACTCCATGTGGGTCATCTTATTTATGGCAGCTGATATTTTTGTTGGATCCCTCTCATCGAGAGGAGTAGGATTGATCTAAAGATCATCCGATTCTGATAAGTATTTATGGGGTTATGAATTTATTTGTGTTATAAGACAATTCGTCAAGGTCGGCCAGCAACCAAAGAAACCCCACATGGGCTCAACGTTTTAGTATAAAAGGATATGACTTGAGAGTCATTTTACACACTTCTATCTTGATTTCTCTTCACTTGTCTTGGGTTTTAGTGGAAGAGAAATCTAGGAGTGGAAGCCCTAGACGTTGGAGGAAAATAGGCTGCCATAGACACAGATGGAAGGCAGCCCTAGACACAGATGGAAGGTAGCCCTAGACACAGACTAAAGGCTGCCCTAATGGAGACCTAAATGTAGCCCTAAACGATGGTCTAATCCAGCTGTAAATGATGGTCTAATCCAACCCTAAACGTTGGTCTAATTCAGCCCCAACCGTAGTCCAACAAGAGAGTCTTAGCCACCATATAAAGGGTCAAAGGAACAACGAAGAGGCTGCCCTAGACAGCGTGAAGGAGCTGTAGGGATAGCGTGGTCCTAATCGCAGTTAAACAAGCCAAAAGGAATAACATAGGTGTGGAGGGTTATTCCCTTGGAGTACCATAGTCTTTAGAAGGCTGTATCGCTGAATTGTATCGAGAATAAGGGTTGTAGGGTGATGCCCTAACCTGTGATGGTACAGTTGTGCAGCGTGGTGAAACAACAGATGGTAAGCATGGAAAGCATGGACCTGCAAGGGACAACTGTATAATAAATGGGACAACAAAAGAATGCTAAGGCAAGACAACAATTGTGACATGGCAACAAAGGTACATGGTGCTGCAAACTCATTGGATAGCAGTGAGCATGGACATCAAATGTATGGGACAACAACAAGGTATGTTAAGATGCATGGGACAGCAAGCATAGAGCTGCTAACATGTATGGGACAACAACAATGTATGTTAAGATGCATGGGACAACAAGCATAATGTTGCTAAGATGTATGGGACAACAAGCATAGTGTTGCTAAGATGTATGGGACAGTAGCAAGGTGTGTTAAGATGCATGGAACAACAAGCATAATGCTACTAAGACACATGGACAACAACAAGGTATGCTTAGACATATGGGACAACTGCTAGGTGTGGCAAGGCTAAGTGGGACAACAACTGTGACATCTTCAAATGATTAGAGGAATGACAGGTAATGCAGGTCATCAAGGAAATGACCGACTCTTCAAAGAAAGCAAGGAACCCCAGGTATGAAGAATCAAATGTTGTTCTTGATAAGATAAGCGTTATCTTGTATTGGCCCTCTACTTCAGATTCTTGGGAATCTGGCTTATTGATTGTAGTGCTTCAAGGCACTTTATCGGATAAAAGGGTGCACTCTATAATTTGGTAGAGATGGAAACAATTGTGGGATTATACTTGGAGCCAATGCCACCTATCCCGGAAAGGGTGTCGGGAATGTTACCCCTCAATTGAATGAAGGTAACTCTATTCATTTACAGAATCTCTTTTATGTACCTGATCGTAAGAAGAACCTGGTGTTCATTTCGGCAATGGAAGTTAAAGGTTATAGGGTGGCACTCATCGATGGAAAGGTATGTGTTTGAAATTAGAATTTTCAAAGATGTTTTTGAGTTTAGGGTTATATCAAGTTGTAGGAAATCCATTGGGGACCATGTCCATTGACACATAACACTGGAGGTCTGTGAGTCAGATGGTGACATGGATGCCTGAATTCAAAAAGAGCATGAAAGTACATGTCTGAGATGTATCAAAGGAAAATATTACAAGTGGACCATTCCCCTCATGTCGCAGGTCCATAGGTTTGGAACAACCCGAGGGGTTTGAGATTCATGATCGAGAATCTCACGTATGCAGGTGGAAGAAAGCCCTCTATGGCTTGAAGCAAAACTCCCTGGGCGTAGTATGAGAGGATTGATAGCTGTCTGATGAAGCTGAGATTCACGAGGAGTGAAGGCAATCCAAACCATTGCTCGAAGGTTGTGGATGATAGACCTCTTAGCCCTGCACCTACTAAGGACGACCTATTTCTGACAGTTGCAGACCCTCTCATTTGCGGAAGTATGAGGGAGTTGGATTTCGGATGTGGAATTGTAAACTGCAAGTCCGTGACTACCTTGAGGATCTTAACTTTCAAAAGTTATACAGTAGTGATGCTGGACCAGATTTGGGAAATGCCTCTGAGTTTCATAATCTCATTCGCGTTGATGTTCTTGGTGGACTACTGTTCGGGTATATGTTTTGTAGTTAGCATAATAAGCTCATATATGGTTGAGCCTTACGGGATTGGTGCCAAGAATCTTTTGAGATATCTTCGGGGCACAATCTCTCATAGATTGAAATACACTGCCGGAAATATGACGCTGCATGATTATTCGAATACTGATTGGGCAAACAGTGTGGAGGATCTCAAGAGCACTTATGGGTGATGATTCTCTTTGGGTTTTGCTCGATATCCTAGATGAGCTGGAAGCAGAAGACAATTGCTTTGAGCACCGCTGAGATTGAATACATGGCTACGAGTATGGCCTCGTGTGAAGCTGCCTGGTTGCGAGAGCTAATCAGTGAGCTGTTTGTACACATGATGGATACCACCATGATCTTCTGTGTCAACCAGGGGGGGGATTCGATTGTTGAGGAATCCTGTATTCTATGATTGCTCCAGTATATAGACATCAAATACTACCTTATCTGGGATATGGTATGTTGATGAGTGAGGAGGCTCTATTGCATTGAGATTGATATATAGGTCGTAGACATTCTGTCAAAGCCCTAGGGAAAGGTCAAATTTGTGACTTTCCCGAACGACTTGGAGTTGTTGGGAGACCTTCTTATGAGGGTCTTGCATGTTGCATGCATTGAGCTTTGGGAGCTCCGGGGGGCTTGGGGTACTACTAGCGCAACACATGACCATAGGGCGACTCACCTTCCTCTAATGATGTGCTGTGTATAGGGTGAATGGCTCAACCTTCCCCTGCGATACCTCGAGGCGACTTAGGGATATGATGAATGGTTCTTCTGTCGAGGCATCCTACCCATGCAGTCTGGGACTCATGGGAAGTACCTCTCATCTGGCCAATGAGCAGGGAAATGGGGTTAGGGACCATAGTAGTACTATCGATGGACGCATCGTTGTATCTACTGTACTCCCTATGTTAGGATGACCTCCATTGATCTGGGATCAGTATGAGTGGTTTGAGACACTCTCTTGTGATATTGATCTAGGATCAATAAAACTGACTTCGGGTCAGTAGAGAATGGTATGAGACATTCTCGATCAATTCTTCTTCTTCATGGTTCAACATCCCAGAGCATAGTAGAGCAGAGTAGAGCATAGGAGAGCAGAGCAGAGCAGTGCATGGCACTGATGGCAGAGATAGTCTAGTCAGACATATGGATCAACGGATGGAGTTCTCCCTAGGTGAGAGGTAGTGTTAAAATTGGCAACTAGGGCCAAACTCCATGTGGGTCATCTTATTTATGGCAACTGATATTTCTCTTAGATCCCTCTCATCGAGAGGTGTAGGATTGATCTAAAGATCATCCGATTCTGATAAGTATTCATGGAGTTATGAATTTATTTGTGTTATAAGACAATTCGTCAAGGTTGGCCAACAACGAAATAAACCCCACATGTGCTCAACGTTTTAGTATAGGAGATGGCTTGAGAGTCATTTTACACACACACTTCTATTTTGATTTCTCTCCACTTGTCTTTGGTTTTAGTGGAAGAGAAATCTAGGAGTGGAAGCCCTAGACGTTGGAGGAAAAGAGGCTGCCCTAGACACAGATGGAAGGCAACCCTAGACGCAGACTAAAGGCTGCCCTAACACAGACCTAAATCCAGCCCTAAATGATGGTCTAATCCAACCCTAAATGATGGTCTAATCCAACTCTAAACGTTGGTTTAATTCAGCCCAAACCGCAGTCAAACAAGAGAATCTTAGCCGCCATATAAAGGGTCAAAGGAACAACGAAGAGGCTGCCCTAATCGCAGTTAAACAAGCCAAAAGGAATAACATAGGTGTGGAGGGTTATTCCCTTGGAGAACCACAGTCTTTAGTAGGTCGTGTTGCTGAATTGTATGGAGAATAAGGGTTGTAGGGTGATGCCTTAACCTGTGATGCAGTACAGTAGTGTAGCATGGTGAAACAACATATGGTAAGCATGGAGTTGCAAGGGATTAACTATATAATAAATGGGACAACAAAAGAATGCTAAGGCAAGACAACAGTTGTGACATGGCAGCAAAGGTACATGGTGCTGCAAACTCATTGGATAGCAGCAAGCATGGACAATAGATGTATGGGACAACAACAAGGTATGTTAAGATGGATGGGACACTAAGCATAGTGCTGCTAACATGTATGTGACAACAACAAGGTATGTTAAGATGCATGGGACAACGAGCATAGTGCTGCTAAGATGTATGGGACAACAACAAGGTATGTTAAGATACATGGAACAACAAGCATAATGCTGCTAAGACACATGGACAACAACAAGGTATGCTTAGACATATGGGACAATTGCTAAGTATGGCAAGGCTAAGTGGGACAATAACTGTGACATGGCAGAAGGCACATGGTATAGTAGCAAGTATGGTACAACAACTAGCGTGGACAACATGGCTATCATGGACAACATGGATAGTAGCAGCAAGCATGGTACTGCAAGCACATGAGACATGCTATATGACAACATGGTTCAACAATGGCACATGGGACAACAGTGCAACATTAGGTGCAACAGTCATGAGGTCCAGCATTGTAATGATGGGTGCATCATGGTGCAGCATGATGATGAGATGTAACACGATGATAGGTGAAGGAGTCACCTTGGAGAATCAGTTGAAGCAACATGTCTTCAATTGATCTCACGTATCATCTTCTTAGAGATGATCTATGCTCTTATCTAGATAAGTCAAAGTCTTGACTTTTGCTATAAGTGTACTCTCTCTCTCTCTCTGCTGAACTATTCAAGAACATATAAGAAAAATTGAGAATCAATTGAAGCAGCATGTCTCGAACTGATCTCACGTATCATCTTCTTAGAGATGATCTATGCTCTTATCTAGGTAAGTCAAAGTGTTGACTTCTGCTGTAAGTGTACTCTCTCTTTCTCTCTATTGAACTATTGAAGAACATATAAGAAGAATTGATCAAGGGTTTCCCCACATTGGGGTTTGTGCCTGGCCAAGACCACATCTTGTGTCCTCTTGTCTTGGCTTGTCTTCTGTGATTTATGTTTATGTTCTATTTGCAGTTTACGTTAATGCTGATGTGATTGCTAATCTGGAAAAGGTATTGAGCTAACTGTGAAAATTGAAAGAAATTGCTCTAAGCAAAGAACATACCTAAAATTAACACATAAGAAGAGTTGGATTAGTAAACCATCTCATAAGATACTTCCTTAGCTTATGCCAGAGCATCTCATCATACCAACTAGCATTGCCATATAGCAAGGCCTCGATTAACAACTCTATCTCTCTACAAGATAAGTGCACAATGTTGGTGAGACCAATGACTAAAAGACACCATCATCATTGTCTCTCAAGGCACATACGCCACCCGAGTGTTCACAGGGTATGCCCTTTTAGGACAATTCCTTTATTGGAATAACACATCCTCAAGGAATTTCCTCTTTGACTAATCTTATCTTGGATGCCCTACCTCATCTTTAAAGAGTATCAATACCAGTCTGAGATGCTTATCCAATCCATAGTTTTAAAATTCGGCCGATTCGAAACGAAAACGACCGAGTTGATCCGTTTCATTGCCCATAAATGTGACTCGGTGGAGGAAACGGTTCAGTAGGCCGAGTTAGCCATGACTCGGTCGAGTCATTCAATGATTTGGCCGAGTCATGGCTGACTCGGCCGAGTCATGGCTAACTCGGCCGAGTCATTCAATGACTTGGCCGAGTCATGGCTGACTCGGCCAACTCGGCCGAGTCATAACCAGAGGCCTGTAAACCCATCAAAACAACGATTTGACATTTTTTTTAATGAAATTTTGAAGTGTTTGCTGATTGGTTTGGACTCTAATGTGTTTTATGAATTAGTTAAATGTTATTTGGGGTCCATTTCCCCCTCCCAAACCCTTTTCAACACACTCAAATGCTCTCTACTATTGATATGCTATTCAAATTTCATGGTAATGTTAAATTCTTAAAGTAAAAGGATTGAAAATACTTAAATTTTCAACATTACCATGAAATGACTCAGGATGTTTGAGAGTGGTTTCGGCCTCATTGGATTTCATATGGAGAAAGTAAAATTTTAGATTTCATTCAAAATCCAGCAGACTTATCAGTTTTTCAGGATTTCAGGATTGGAGGATTGTAATGTTTCCATTGAATTTTGTCATGTATTAGGGTATGGAACTCGTATTTAATCAAGAGCACCAATCCCTCTATGTACCTTGATGTTAGTGACATTGGTTGTCGAACTCCTCTGGGATTCACTCCCAAACCAGGAGCTTCTAAAAAGGTTGCTCTCGCTCCCGTTTTCGCTCTCGCTCCCCACTTTCGCTCCTGCTCCCAAGTAACCCTGAGCCAGATGATGTTGGCAACTCTAGTAGTAAGCTAGTAGTACTGGTCACAGACTTTTGTTGTAGAGGCCATTTATAGCCTCCTTGGCTATGTGTTTTTGTTTTGATCTCTATATCATCATCATGTATGTATTGGACAATGCATTGGGTGCCATTTTGATATAATGGATATATTCATGAGCCTACTTTAATCATATGTTGTCTTCTATCTATATTCTAATGCTGTGTGTTTGGAAACATGAATGAAAATCTTTAAAATTATGTGTTATTATAAAAAATAAATATTTAATGTATTTTTTACAATGACCGAGTCATTGAAATCGAGCCGGCCGAGTCGATACCGAGTCGGAGTAAGAGTCGGAGTCGACCCGCGGCCGAGTCGGAGTCGAAGTCAGAGTTTTAAAACATTGAAATTTCCAATCCTCCATTCTTTCTTCATAATGTGAAGACAAGAATGATGTGTCTATCTCTCCTCATGGCCTTCACTCAGACATACGATTGTTAGTCCTGTTTTAGTGTATGACACATGAAGTAGAGAACCATATCTGTCACTCCCTCTTAACCAGGGAGGACCAACTCATTCTTATAAAAGGAATATACCAAGCTTTTTCTTATCCAAGGACTTGTCCAAGCCCCCTTTTAACTAGGGACTTGTTTCCAACAATAGCTCTTTGGTGGAGATCATGGTACTATCAGCTGCTAGTAGGGCTCCTCCTTTCAATGTCATGAATTTCATCTTCATCATTTTGGAGCCTTCATCTTTGGTAGGGCATCAACCGTCCATCACTTTCCTTCAACGAACCATAAGGTTGAACCAACAACCATGTCATCCTTATTTTCATCGAAAAGTGATCTTCTAGTCCACATCTGACTTTCTTTTATCCAACTACCTTTTCCAAGTCATGTTACTTTCAAGATCTTTCATCCATTCCCATGAGGACCAGTTGTAGGTGACATCTATAACTAACTTTCTTTTGGTAGCCTTGTATCAACCCAACCAAATGTTGTTCAAAAATAAAAAATGAACATCAAATCAAAGTTTTTTGTGATGGCCTTTCATCATGACATCTGCGTCTTGTGAAATCAACATCCTACACATTTGCAAACACATCTCCAAGGCTTTCAATGTCAAGGGTTTCCTTCCTTTACAGACCTTATCAAGGTCTTCATACCTTTCCCATGGAGATGTCATGCCAGATCCTTTTAGTCATCGAATGTTGATTCCTTATCTTATGTGACCATAGTTGCAACTTTTCTACGAATCCTTCTTCCTTTCCTCGCATATTGTACCCCAGGAACTTCAATACATAGTTCCTTCATATTGTTAGTCACCTCATATTCCATATGAGGACATGTTATCAATATGTGAACTAGTTCAAGGTGTATACCTTCATGCATCAAGAAGAGATTCTCCTTTTTCCATCATGCTCATCAGATAGAGCATTCCATGCTTTCTGCAACTATATGATGACATGACTTTATCTATCAAATACATGCGTACATACCTGTGAATTAGTTCAAGGTGTATACCTTCATGCATCAAGAAGAGATTCTCCTTTTTCCATCATGCTCAGCAGATAGAGCATTCCATGCTTTCTGCAACTATATGATGACATGACTTTATCTATCAAATACATGCGTACATACCTCTTTTCTTCTTTTGGTCTTCTTAGACTTCCTTTGACAGCTTCATTTCCTTGCTTGAATGTACTTCAACCTTGTTGTACTCCTTTGTCATCATAGCATCATCCTTCTAAACAAAGGATCCCACACAAGGTGGAATGTAGACCATCAACGAGACATTTGTTTCTTCCAAGTAGAGGTGAACCTTCTAATGAAGATTCAAACAAAGGATCTTTATTATCTCCTTCCAACAAATGCTTTTTTCCATAGATGATGTGTGATGATTTCTTTTTATGCTAGATGACTTTCTTCTAACCATCTTACAACTTCGGTATGAGCTACTATCATCATGACTGCCACAGCCATGTAGGCTTTTGCTTCAACTATCCTTTCCAGCTTCTATAATGATGTCATGAGTTCTTTCTTTACTTCAATCGTATGCTTCTAAAATGATGCCATCTCTTAATATGATGCATCCTACCATACTTACAATGCTTTCTACCATGATAGCTATTTCCTTTCCTTTTCTTGTTATCCTTTTTGAATTTAGGACAATTTCTTTGTAATGCCCATATTCTTGATAGCCATAGCATTGGATCTTCGACATATCGATCTTCTTCTTTTGAGGACCAAACTTCCCAAACGTTCCTTTTCTCTTGACCATGGCAACAAATCCTTGAATTTGTTTGCTTGGTCCAACATCTCTCGTTGCTTTTAACTTGGTTTCTTCGATCTTACATAATGACCAGAGTTCACAGAATGGGGTGGCTTCCTTTTTTCGTAGATGCTTGATACAAAATTTCCCCACTCCTTAGTAGTGGATTGAGCACAACTGTGGTCATTTATTTATCGGACATTATTTCCCCCAACTCTTGCATTGCAGTTGGTCTCTTATTTGGGACACCCTCATAAAGTATGAGGCTATACCTTCTTCTTTTGATATCTTCGTCTTGTATAGTTCGGATCTCAAAGATATGATTTCTCCAACAGTTCTTACGAAGACCAATTCTACTAGCTACATATGATTTCTCCAACTTTGCAACATAAGGTATGAGGGGATCCTTGATAGTAAGGTCTCCAAACCATCTTAAGAGCAAACTCAAGCATTATCAAAGTACATGAAAGGGAAAATAAGGGCTCAAAGGATCCTTATAGAATCTATCAAGGATCCCTCAATCCTGAAATCCTGAAATTCAAGGGAGACATTACAATCCCCCAATCCTGATAGTAAAAATGACATTCTCCTTAATCTTCATTTTCATCCTTTTACTTAAATTTTTAACATTACCATGAAATGACTCAGGATGTTTGAGAGTGGTTCCAGCCTCATTGGATTTCATATGGAGAAAGTAGAATTTTAGATTTCATTCAAAATCTAGCAGACTTATCGGTTTTTCAAGATTTCAGGATTGGGGGATTGTAATGTTTCCATTGAATTTTGCAGTGTTCCACGGGGACTCGCCCCCCTCCCTAGGGGTCTAGTTTCCTCGCTCCCCCGCGCTCCGGGGACTTGGGGACGAGTAGGGGACGTTTCCCCACGCTCCCAAAATGGAGGAAACTCAGGGGGACGTGCCAGGGAAACGTTTCCCTTCCCTAAGGGGACGTTTCCCCACGCTCCCAAAAAATGGCCTTGCTTATAGTTTATGATTTAATAGACCTAAAGTGGTACAAAGCTACTCATGTTCTGTATGGGGATAACGTCTTGTGCTGTCTTTTGGTTTCAACAAGCGTTATTTTAGAGGGTCAGTATCATGGAAATTTGCTGGACCATATAGCACGTACACGAATATTCCCTTTTAAAACTTCTCCCTTTTTTCTCAAGTGATGGCTGGATTACAGTGGGGAGATAACTGGAGTGACAGGCAAAGAATATGAGACATTCAATTTGTGTTTTTAATTTGCATGACATTTGACATACAAACTATGGAAGCAGCACCTATG
>APFE031110523.1:63018-104328 GCA_000404065.3 Pinus taeda
GGCCGCTCCCGCGCCCCCTCGCTCCCTCGTCCCCTAATCTTGGTGGAACATTGGAATTTTGTCATGTATTAGGGTATAGAACTCGTATTTAATCAAGAGCATCAATCCCTCTATGTATCTTGATGTTAGTGACATTGGTTGTCGAACTCCTCCGGGATTTGCTCCCAAACTAGGAGCTTCTGAAAATGTCGCTACCGCTCTTGTTTTTGCTGCCACTCCCCGCTTTCGCTCCCGCTCCCAAGTAACACTGAGGCAGATGATGTTGGCAACTCTAGCAATAGCCAATAGTATTGGTCCCAGAATTTTGTTGTAGAGGCCATTTCTAGCCTCCTTGGTTATATGTTTTTGTTTTGATCTCTATATCATCATTGTGTATGTATTAGACAATGCACTGGGTGCCATTTTAATACAATGGATATATTCATGAGCCTACTTTAATCATATGTTGTCTTCTATCTATATTCTAATGCTGTGTGTTTGGAAGCATGAATGAAAATCTTTAAAATTATGTGTTTTTATAAAAAATAAATATTTAATGTATTTACTATTTTTGACAACGACTGAGTCATTGAAATCGAGCCGGCCGAGTCAATATCGAGTTGGAGTCGACCCTTGGTTGAGTCGAAGTCTTAAAATATTGGCCAAAATGCCACTTTGCCTTTCCAAAGGCTTTGCCATTGCATTTGCCAATTTCCTTAGCCACTAATTAATCACCAGTGATCCCCATCACTATGCTTTTGCCCAACATTCAGCTTGGGATATGTGTCCCATGACTTTGGTAAATATTTTGCCTTTATAAACTTTTACATGGATTTTTGACCAGGGCTGTTACAATACTCCTAGATGATGAAATCTTCAACTTGATGCCTTTCTTGATGATGTTGATAGTAGAAGATGTTTTCTTGATGAAGATGTCTTTCTTCAAGAATGCTTTGAAAAGTGATCCTTGATTTAGGAAGAGAAAGATCACCTTGATTCCTTGATGATGATGGCAATGCTTCTTCCTGCTTCCCTTGGATGTAGAGACTTCAAGACGCTTCAATGTGTAGTCCTTCTTTGAGTGACTGTAGGGTCCTTGAGGTGTTCTTTTCATTGTGATGAGGATTGTAAGCTTCCCAAGAATGCTTCAATTGTAGAACCCTTCTTTGAGTGAGTTAGGGTTTTGAGGTCTCGTTAGTTACTTTCTTCAAGATGATGAGAGGGTTAGTCCTTAATGATTGATGCTCTTGATGTTTCCTAGATGATCTTCTTGTGCTTTGGCCATTGTGTATCCTTTCTCGATAGTTCGATGTTCTCTTTGATCCCTTTTGATGGTACTTCTTCAAGCTGCCTTTCCTTGTCTTCTCACCTTAGCTCTGTTACCATGTTGAGAAATCTAGGGGCAAAAAGTTAGGTGATTTCTCTTCTTTGATAATTGCTGTTGATGTATTTTACTTAATTTAATTAGCTTCTTCTTTTACTTGATTATATTTAGTGTTCTTTTCACCAAACAACTACCACACCATAAAGAACAATAATACAAGAGGACACAAGATATAAGCTATCAACTAAGGCCAAAACCTCTCTTCTTGAGAGGAAAGCCCACAAGAATTCTTCTCTTATAGAACTTCAATGGACGAATCCCCAGACCTATGGCCCTTGACCAAGATCCCTCCAAGACCAAGTCAAACTTCTCACAGATGAGCTCCTCTTCCACAAAGTCAATGATAGTCAAATTAGCCTTCCAACAATTGTTTTCTTCTTCATCGACCTCAAATTTAGACCTGCAATTTTGATTATGATTCTTGGCCTTCTTGCAGTAATCCTAACTCGCATGTGTGATAGAAATATGGTTAAGATGACTTCGATTCTCCTTTGATGGGTAGCAATTCTCTCTTTAACAACTCGGCTTGAATATGGATGCTTCTTTCACCCTTCACTTGACTTGTTGATTCACTGTAATTTTGTTTTGCTGCAGGTGAGATGATAGCCTAGATATAATTTGCACATGTGAGAGAATACCCAAAACAGACCTCAAGAAATTTTTCTCCTTCGTTCTGTCTTCTTCTTACTTCGTTGAATCTTCTAGTGTTTTTCTATGCTTTTGATCGAGTTACTTGTGTGTGCTTAACTCCCTCAAAGGTGGTCGACTAGCCTCATATATATAGGCTTCTTGTCCTAACTTATAGGCCGACTTGTCATTGTCTCTAGGTTGACTTGATGCTTGGAAATGCCGACTTGTCATTGTCTTTAGGTTGACTTGACGCTTGGAAAGGCCGATTTATCTTGGAGCATTATGACAAGGTCTTGGAGGGTCTTTAACACTATTTTAGACTCAAATAAATTTTCTTTACAATATGTAACAAGCCCAAATGGGTCTTCCATACATGATAATGACTCAATTGACTTGTAGACTCAATGACAAGTCCTAGAAGCACTCAATGGGTGCTTGACCTATAAAATAAATTTCCCTTGAGCATGCAACCTATGCCTCAAGAACAACAATAATAAATTTATTTTTCTCTTTACAATAAATACATAGAATCATGATTACACATGTCATTGTGAAGACCGAACCTAGTTACATAATTCAACACAACCTACCCACATATGGCTAGAAAACCATTTACAATAGGCCTATAAATGCAACATGTGCAAATCCATGTGCAATTGAGTATGCCTCTTTATATTAATTGGATTGAAAGTAAAATAAAAGACAACAATATGAAAAAGAATAAGCACAAAGAGGCATTGATGCCAAAATTTATATGCAAAGAATGGTGAAAATATTGTGTGGATACAATGGCTATAATGGTGGTAGCTATGTTAGATAATATGTGTTTGCTATATTCTGCTCATTTGTAAAAGTGCCACAACAAGAGGCTGAAATTATATATTGTCACAATGCCCTAAACTCCAAGAGGCAAAACCCCTAAGATCTAAAAAGCCTAACCATAGGAATTGAGGTGGTGAAATAAAGGTGGGCCTTGTAGAGCCTACTTGGGATGTCAACATCTTGGGGCCATACATTTTGCATATGAACTCTGTATTGTGTTGAGAAATCTAAGGCATCATGAATAAGGTGATTTCCCTTGATTAGTAACAACTTGTAAGTGTCTTTTACTTCATTAGATTAGGATCTTCTAATTGCTTAAGTTATTTGTGTTCTTCTTCATCAAACAGTTGCCAATGCATGAACATAAATAGACAAGAGACATAGAATGTAGGCTATCAGCCAGGGCCAAAGCCTGTCTCTTTGAGAGGAAAACTCGCACAAATTCTTCTTATAGATATTCCAATTGGCGAATACCAAGACCAAGACCCTTGGACTAGTAGCCTCTCTAAGACCAAGTCACAAGTCCTCTTCCATCTTCTTGTTTACTCTCTCTCGGTTCCTTCTACTTCAGATTTTGCACCATATGTGATGTGACACCTAACTGCAATCACTGTGTTTGTCAAGGATTCCAAACTTCTCCTTCAGCAGTAACACTGAATCCTGAAGACATATTACTGAACCATAGTTGCCCTTTTGAGATACCATTGAGACCTTCTTCATCGTAATAACATTGAGATATTGTCACACACTTGTGACCTTCCTTCTTTGTGGCACTGAATATAAGAAACCCTTGTCACTGTAATCCGAACGTGTTTCCTTTCTAGTCATTGTAGTGTATCCATCCGAACTCAGAGAGATATCCAAACTTTTGTTGACTGAGATCAGCCCTAAACAGAACCTTGCTGTCCCTTCCTTATCTGAGCTCCCTCAGCGAACATGCCTCTACAATCTTGTACCTTCTTCGAGTTTTTCACCGAACTGTTTACTCGAAATCAGAGTGTGATCCGAAATTGTCTTTTATGGAAATGCGAAGACCCCAGCCTTGTATATATAGTTGTTGATCCATATAAATAAGCTGACCTGTGATCTTAAACCGGTATGTCTCCAAGTAGGTGAGATGAAATGAGTTTGTTACTTCATCTTGAAGTTGACATGAAGAGGACTTGTGCTTGTCATTGGAGGGCTATTTGACAATCCTGTTGACTCATATACATTCTTCATACATGACATTGACTCTATATGACTTTTATGACAAATCCTAAAGGCTCTCAATGGGAGCCATCTAAAATAAAACCTCTTGCTCATGAAACCCATGAATCAAGGCATAATAATAATTTTATTTTTTTCTTTTTGTCATTTACAAAAATCACAATTACATGTCATTATGAAGACCAAACCTAGTTACACTTTTCAACACTTTGGGGGCTGTTTGGATTGTTAGAAGCTTTTATTGAGCTCTACAAATTTGGTGGGCTAGGAACAAGGAAGGGACGTTGGCTGTTTTAAGCCCCAAAATTCCATGAAAAGATCTTGAAATATCTGTCAGAATTTCAAGACCTTGCAAACTGGAAAGGTTGAGGGCCGTTCTTGAGATGGTGCTAGATTCAAAATTGTTGTTTAACTAACTCACAAGGGGCCACCTGGACAAGTTGGCCCCTCCAGTTAGCAATGGTTCCCTTTGTGCCATGTTCTTGTATGAGATGGGGAAACTTTTATTGGATTTGGTGAACCACTTTTCTTGTTGGTGAAGCTACCTTGCTTTGACAACCTCTTAGTGTTGTATATTTTGTTGGCAGGTGCTTTTTAATTTTGGTGTCCGTCATCTTGTCCACTGTAGCTTGTTTGATGCAATAGGGGTTTAGCTCTATAGTGACCAATTGCTTTGCAACCTTTGATGTGTCAAACAAAGATGGAAACCAATGTGCAAAGTAGGTTGGCAGGTTGAGTTTAAAGGATTCCTACCCACTGCTTTGGTGTAAGGCTTGTGGTGGAGAGATCCAAGTTTTTTGTTGGGGCATGTTGGTCTCTCCTTCTGTAAGTGCAATCACACTTTATCAATGACATTGTATTGGCATTAAATCCGATGATAATTGTGATGTTGCTTATACTTTTTTTTTTTGGTAAGTCAGATGTCTCCTCCCAGCGCATGTGCTTAGCAACCCGGTGAGGTTTGAACATAGACCACCTTACTAACAAAACCCTTTCTCAACCGGTTGTGCTACCGGGAATTGACGTAATGTTGCTTATACTTGATGTTGGTATTTTGCCGAATTTCATGCACCTGTTGTTGGATGTGCTAGGATTTTCAACAATTTAATAGCTCTTGGGTTCCTTTACACGTGCCATATATTTCCCCAGTGGATGGAGAGGAGTTCATGTGTCCATGGTGGGGAAATTTTAAAGAATATTTTAAGAAGTGAAATTTGAAAATGAATTTGAACATTGTAATTTGCTTATAATGGTGAAAAAATATTGTTACAACAGAAGATTCGAATACCAAAAGCATCTTGACACTACAACTTGTCAATCTCTTTCAATGTGCATGAAGGAAGAAAAATTGCAGCAAAAGCTCTTAACTTCTTTTTCTTTGCTACTAGACTATTTCTCTGTTCAATCTGAAAATGAAAAATTAAAAGAAATTGTCTTTGGTGCTTGTGAATTCATGGAAGTGTTCAAGAAGTGATGGGTTAGTGTTTTGCTAGGGGGCCCCCTTTCTTTTTTAATGTTTGAGTTATTGTGCTGAGAGGTGCTCTCAAGCCCAGTTTGGTAAAGGTGTTGTAATTTAAGGTTTAACATTTTGACTAAGTCAAATTTCATAAAAATAAATAAATTAATTAAAATTAAAATAATTTGAAGAATTAATGTAAATGTGATGTAAACATTTTAACTCGATAAAAAATAACCCATAAAAATAAAATAAAAATAAAAATAAAATAAAAATGACCCATGGTATTGACCTATGGTATGGTATTCATGTGGAATATAGCCCTATTTAAAGGGGGAAATTAAACCAGCCTAGATCCATCTTAAATCCAGATCTATCAAGACCTGAATCAAATCTCTTTGGATGCAAACATCTTTTAGAGTGAAAAAAAATTTAATCCCTCTCAATGCTTGGTAGATCCGGATTTAAAAGAAACTTGAGCAAACTCTGTTTTGCTTTTTAAAAATTGTGCTTAACATACCAGATTTTTGGTTTATGCGTACATTAGTTAGAGCGGGTCTCAGCTTTTGGGGTGGAAATACCTTCCCATACCTCACTGGGGTGGTTATGTGGGGGTGCATATGTGTACCAATACCCAGTTCCCATATCCAGTAAATGGGTATGCATATCCTTGCAACTCAGCCCCATTATATACATTTTGTTTTAAAGAAATACATGCAAACACTACCCATGCTGTAATGTCCCCAATTTTGACTTTTCATTTGAGGGAGTTAATGGAGTTTATTGGGGAGGTGCTAAGCATAGCACAATTTTGTAACTCGAGCATTGGAGACATTTTTGGCATATGGGACTTAGAAGATAGAAAATTATTTTGCTAGTGGAATGTGGGGGTCACACCTACAAGAAATACACACCACTTGGAGAGGAAATCAAATTGCTGAGGGAAGGAGGTCGAAATATTGGATGGAGGGACCCACATGAGGAGGCAAGAAAAAATTATAAACAGGAGCATAGAAGCTATTGGGATGTTTTGTTCATTCATCTATTTCCTTTATTGCTCAAGGTTCTAGTTGGGTCACAAGCGCTGCTTAATGGGAGAACTCAACCTTCTTTCGGTGGACTTCGAGTGCCACCCTAGGGAGGCAAGCTATTGCTACTTTGGTGAGAGGGTTTGTGGAGTATTGTAGCACATTTCAATAGGTTCCCTCAACTAATTCGTACTCAGGGAGGACGGAGTAGAGAAATCGTATCACTCATTTCAGTGAGTTTCTGAGGGTGTTTTGCCGAGAGAAAATTAATGGAGTTGCTTGAGGCAGAGTTTAGCCTTGATGGAAAGTTTTGGAGTTGGAGGTGATTGCTATAGAGGGGAAATAATTTATCTTCCTAGGGCCTGCGTAGGGGGTCATTGAATAACATTTTTGTGGAGCTGGGTTCAACTATTTTGTGCCGAAATTTGATGTGAAACCTCTTTCTCCCCTACATCCAGGAAAAAATCCTATATAATTCCTATTGCAGCTTGAGGAGGAATAAGGAGGATTTAAGTAGATTTCATCACCGGGGGACGCAGTCTTTGTTTAGGAGGGTGTATTGCCAAAATAGGGCAATTTGGGAAGGTCGGAGTTAGGCAAAACCCTTTTTGGATTTTTGTGAGTTTGTTGAGAGGAGTTTAGGGTAAAATTTGCAAAATTTTCTGGGCAATATTAAGGCCATAAATCTCTTTTTTGTTCAATAATATGTTTGTTATTCAATTGGTAATTGCACCATTTTGTGGTTTCTCGGGTGGTTGGTTTGGGGCAGATACCTTTTTGGGTTTGGTTGAGCACATTGTGAAGAGGCACCAACTACAATTTCAGGAGGTTCTGAGCGCAAGAGTGGCAAATATGACCATTATATTCCAATAGTTGGAGCAAGAATTTATTGGGTCTACGCAAAGCTTAGTTGGGTTGATATTTGAGCACTTGCGCTGTGTTTTTCCATCTCGGGGCTTTGCTTGCTTGCTATAGCAAGCCCAGTTCCTCTTTCCCTCATTATATTATACTTATTCAACTCAAATTTTTAATATAAAGACCCAGTATTGGTGCCAATATATGTGTATATGTTATTTATGTATGTTTTCCATTTTTGGGTATTGTTCATGAGCATGTCTTTCTGTTATCCACTGTTAATTTCCTATTAGGAACATTACAGTGGTATCAGACCCTCATCTTGGCCCAGCTATGGGTAACTAGTAATATCATGGAAGATTTGGGTGTGTAGGCACAATGACTGGTGAAATCGTAGACAAACCCATGGCTCAAGTGAAATTTAGTATGCAGGAATTCTAGGGTGGAATTCGTTGGAATGATGAGAGGTTGACCCAGTTGAGGAGGGTGGCAGACCAGGCCCATCCTCATCCTTTTAGCAGAGACACTATAGGTACACAGATTGTGGGGGTGCAACATCTACATCATGTGGGGTAAGTTAACAGAGTCAGGACACCATATCTCAAAAGGAGCGGGCATGACAGGTACAGTTAGAGGGTGAGTCCACAGGGTGCTTTTGCTGGTGGAGAGCTGGCTTTAGATATCAGGAGCAATGTTATAAATCTCCGACTCGGATCGACTCGGTCGTTGTAAAAAAATCATCAAATATATACATTTTTTTATAAAAAAACATAATTTTAGAGATTTTCATTCATGTTTCCAAACACACATTAGAATATAGATAGAAGAGAACATATGATCAAAGTAGGCTCATGAATATATCCATTATATCCAAATGGCACCCAGTGCTCTGTCCAATACATATATGATCATGATATAGAGACCAAAACAAAAACACATAACCAATGAGGCTAGAAATGGCCTCTACAACAAAAGTAAACTGTGACTAGTACTACTGGCTACTGCTAGAAGAGCCGAGATCATGTGGATCAATCTTTGGATCATCATCAGAGTCAGACAAGGGGCACCATGGCTCCTCCTCATCATCATCTCCAATCGCAACTGTACAAGTGGTAGCACTAGCAGGTTGTGCTGCAGTTGCAAGTTGAGATAGACGAGATATGCGCTTCTGTTGTGGCTGAGCAGAGGAAGCGCCTACAACTGGAGGACTTGCTGGCTCTGAGGCTGAGGCTAGTACAAGTGGATTAGGATCTGCATTCAACTGAACATCAGGTTCGAGTGATGCTTTCGTCTGTAATTCATAATTCATATCCTCGTTAGAAGCAAACTCTGTTGGATGACTCTCCACTACCCAATTTGATGTTGGATCAATGTCTTCCAACACAATGGGATCTGAATCAAGTCTTTTGTTCAACAATTGGTTGCGCCTGAGCCGGAGGTTGTATTGGACATATACTAGATCATTTAACTGTTTTTGATCCAAACGGTTTCTCCTCGTTGTGTGAATCCTCTCAAAGACAGACCAATTGCGCTCACACCTAGTAGCACTGCAAGTTTGACTCAAAATATGAATTGCAAACTTTTGCAATTCAGGAAAATGGCTACCAAAAGCCTCCCACCATTGTGCTGCAAAAAACATAGGAGTGTAATAGATTATGAGTTAGCTCAACAAAATTACAAATAAATGAAGCCCATAGCCAATTTTCCCCCATCCACCAACCGCAACACCTTAACCAGTGGCTCAGCAAGCTTCACAATCTCTGCTGCCTTTCTCCAAAATATTTCTTCATTAACTTTCTTTTTCAATTCTTTGCCTTCTAGTTTGTGAGACCACTGGCTTTGACTCCATTCTTCACTGGAAAAAATCTTTTGCAAGTTTCTTTGTTGTGAAATTATAGATTGCAATGTCAAAAAATGAGTAGCAAATCTAGTGATGGCAGGCCTAATAGTATCCTTGCCCCCTGTGTGTTTCTTCATCAGGCTCAAAATCCATGAATGATTGTAGATACATTTTGTTATGCTTTTGGCATGATCTACAATGTTTTTGACCCAATCTAATTTGCCAATATCCCCAAGCATGAGGCCTATGTAATGTGTAGCACATGGGGTCCAAAAGATGGTCCTGTGTTTTTCCTCTAACAGTTTACCTGCAAGAACATAGAGGCATTATCTGTGATGACTTGAACAACATTAGCCACCCCCACCTCCTCAACAACTTCATCCAATAGCTGAAACAACAATATCCCATCTTTTACCTTATCAGATGCATCAACTGATTTTAGAAACATGGTTCCTTGTGGGTAGGAGATAAGAAAGTTTATGATGGTACGACTTCTTTGATCAGTGCATCCATCTAACATGATGGTACATCCTGTTCTTGTCCATCAGTCTTTGAAATCTTTCAAATAATCATTAATGGAGAAAATTTCTTTCTGCAAATGATACCCCCTTAGCTCTTCCATAACAGCGTGTATGGCATCAAGCATAGGCTCATAATATGGTGAACGAGAAGCATTGAAGGGGATATCAACATCATACCACCATCTAGCTATGTAATCACAAGTAGTCTCCCTCAATTCTTTATTCCAATGGTCATCTAAAGTGGGCTGCATATGACTTCTACTAGCTTGAGGCAATGTTTTAAAACTCCGACTCCGACTCGGCCGAGGATTGACTCCAACTCCGACTTCGACTTGGTCGACTCGATTTCAATGACTCGGTCGTTGTAAAAAGTACATTATATATATAATATATATATATAATATTTTTTTTTTTTTTTTAATAAAAAAACATAATTTTAAAGATTTTAAACATAATTTTAAAGATTTTCATTCATGTTTCCAAACGCACAACATTATAATATAGATGGAAGACAACATATGATCAAAGTAGGCTCATGAACCAATCCATTATATGAAAATGGCACCCAATGCATTGTCCAATGGCAAGACATAGTCAACTGTCATACATGATCAAAGACTCAAAACAATAAACATATAACCAAGGAGGCTAGAAATGGCCTCTACAACAAAAGTAAACTGTGACAGACTCCAGTACTACTGGTTAGTAGCTACTGCCAAAGGAGCCAAGATCATGTCGATCAATCTCTGGATCATCATCAGAGTCAGACAGGGGGCCCCATGGCTCCTCCTCCTCATCATCATCTCCAACTGCAACTATAGAAGTGGTACCACTAGCAGGCTGTGCAACTACAGCAGATGCAAGCTGAGATAGAGAAGATATGTGGCTGCGCTTCTGTCGTGGCTGAGCAGAGGAAGCGCCTGCAACTGGAGTCCTTGCTGGCTGTGAGACTGAGGTTGGTGGATCGGGATCTGCATTCAACTGAACAACATGTTCAACTGATGCCTCAATATCTAAATCTAAATTGAGATCCTCATTAGGATCAAACTCTGCTGGATGACTCTCCACTATGCAATTTGATGTTGGATCAATGTCTTCCAACACAATGGGATTTGAATAAGGTCTTTTGTTCACTAATTGGTTTCGTTTGAGCCGGAGGTTGTATTGGACATAGACTAGATCATTTAACCGTTTTTGATCCAAACGGTTTCTCTTCTTTGTGTGAATCCTCCAAAAGACAGACCAATTGCGCTCACACCTAGTAGCACCGCAAGTTTGACTCAAAATACGAATTGCAAACTTCTGCAATTCAGGACAATGGCCACCAAAGGCCTTCCACCATTGTGTTGCATAAAACATAGGAGTGTAATGAGTTAGCTCAACAAAATTACAACCTATATCCAACTTTCAAATTATAAACGATTTAACAAAATTTAAAAAAAATGTAAATCTATTAAGAATTTGAACATTGAAATTTTTGTTTACCTGGCTCATCTGCTTCTCTTGCAATGTTTGCTAGGTTCTTCCCAAAGGTACCCGAGGCATTGCTGAAGGTTGTGACCTGTCGGTGTATCTCCAACGGATCAGACTCCAACAGGATCATGCGATCAATGCAATCAATCAGTCCATCTCTGACCTCCCCCCTCAAAGCTCCCGACTCTTTACCTTTATAATGATACCGTGGGTTCAAAAAATACCTAGCTGCATGTATAGGGCGATGGAGTTGATTGTTCCATCTTTCATCAATGATTGCCCAAATGGGCCCATACTTAGGCACTCTATCCTTGTATGCTCTCTTTATTTGCTCCTTTGCTTGATCCATAGCCTCATAAATGAAGCCCATAGCCAACCTTTCCCCATCCACCAACCGCAACACCTTAAATAGTGGCTCAACAAGCTTTTAATTTCTGCTGCCTTTCTCCAAAAAGTTTCTTCATTAACTTTCTTTTTCAATTCTTTGCCTTTCGGTTTGTTAGACCAATTGCTTTGATTCCATTCATCACTGTAAAACATCTTTTGCAAGTTTCTATGTTGGGAAATCATAGATTGCAATGTCAAAAAATGAGTAGCAAATCTAGTGATGGCAGGCCTAATAATATCCTTGCCCCCAGTGTGTTTCCTCATGAGGCTCAAAATCAATGAATGATTGTAGATAAATTTTGTTATGCTTTTGGCATGATCTATAGTGTTCTTGACCCAATTTGTTTTTCCAATATCCTCAAGCATAAGGTCTATGCAATGTGCAACACATGGGGTCCAAAAGATGGTCTTGTGTTTTTCCTCTAACAGTTTACCAACAAGAACATAGTTAGAGGCATTATCTTTGATGACTTGAACAACATTAGCCACCCCCACCTCGTCAACAACCTGATCCAATCGTTGAAACAACAATTGCCCATCTTTTACCTTGTCAGATGCATCAACTGATTTTAAAAAGATGGTTCCCCCTGGGCAGAAGACAAAAAGGTTTATGATCATATGATTTCTTTGATTAGTCCATCCATCTGACATGATGGTACATCCTGTTCTTGTCCATGAGTCCTTGAAATCTTTCAAATACTTATTAATGGATTCAATTTCTTTCTGTAAACGATATCCCCTTAGCTCATGCATAGTAGGGCCTTTGAAGCCTTTTCCAGCAACATGTATGGCATCAAACATAGGCTCATAATATGGTGAACGGGAAGCATTGAAGGGGATATCAGCATCATACCACCATCTAGCTATGTATTCACAAGCATTCTCCCTCAATTCTTTCTTCCAATGGTCATCTAAAGTGGGCTGCATTTGACTTTTGCTAACTTGAGGACCATGTGCATCTGATGGAGAGGAGGGAGTGAAATAAATTTTGATAGTCATATCACCCTTTTTCATTCTACCCTTTCCCTTATCTTGAACAGAACCAAAAGAGGGAAGAACATATTGGAAAGGGTTGGATGCATCAGTATGAGGGATAGAGGAAGAACCCTCAAAATCATAATTGGGGTTGGTAGCCATCATTTTTTGTATCTCCTTCTTCCTCCCAATTTCAGCCTCTATCTCTCTTTGCCTAGCCTTATCTTCTTTAAACTTTTCAAAACTGGCCAACAATTGCTTCCTAATCTCCCCAATTTTTGGTGAGGTACATGGAGTAATTTGGCCTCTAATCCCTGCCAAGTATTGTTTCAACCTATTAATGCCCCCAGGACCTTCTTTAATTTTCCTATGGCAAAAGTTGCATTGCATTTGACTATCAACCATTTCAACATATGCCCAAGCAGGATCTCTCGCTCTAGGTGTCATTTTTTGACTTAGGAAATGAAAGCAAACAAATCTGAAAATGAAAAAAAAAAATGATTCAATGTTCATTTCTTTCACAAAAAACACTCTAGGCTTTCTAGATATGCACCTAAAATTTAATAAGCAAAAATAGATTTGTAGAGGTGAAAAAAATACCTCCAGGCACAAACTGCCTCCTTAAACTTGCTCCAAGAATCAACTCCTCAATGCTGTTCCAAATGGTTGCCCAAGAAGCTCCTCACTCTAGCTACAATGCTTGCCCAAGACTCCTCACTGCTGCTCCAAAAACAAATTCAAGAACTGCTCACTAACTCTCACTGAAGTTCTCACTCAAATGCATGAGATGGCTATGAGAGAATGAGAGCATTTGAGTGTGTTAAATAGGGTTTGGGAGGGGGGAATGGACCCCAAATAACATTTAACTAATTTATAAAACACATTGGAGTCCCCACTAATAAGCTAAAACTTAAAAATTTAAAAAAAAATATGAGAAATTGCATTTTTTTGGGGTTACAGGCAGCAGTTAGTGACTCGGTCGAGTAATTGCGGAAACGGCTGAGTTGACCGAGTCATGGTTGACTCGGCTAAGTCATGCAATAACTCGGCTGAGTCAGCCATGACTCGGCCTCCCGTACTGTTTCTTCTGCCGGGTCACGAAAAACTACGACGACTCGGATCAACTCGGCCTCTCGTACTGTTTCTTCTGCCGGGTCACGAAAAACTATGACGACTCGGATCAACTCGGCCATTTCGGATTTGACTCGGTTGAATTTTAAAACGTTGGCTTGAGGACCACGTGCATCTGAGGGAGAGGAGGGAGTGAAATAACTTTTGATATTCATATCACCCTTTTTCATTTTACCCATTCTCTTTTCTTGAATAGACTCAAAAGAGGGAGGAACATATCAAAAGGTGTTGGATGCATTAGTACAAGGGATAGAGGAAGAACCCTTAAAATCAAAATGGGGGTTGGTAGCCAACTTTTTTTGTATCTTCCTCTTCCTCCCAATTTCAACCTCTAACTCTTTTTGCCTAGTCTTATCTTCTTTAAACTTCTCAAAGGTGGCTAACAAATCCTTCCTAATCTCCCCAATTTCTAGTGAGGTACATGGAATAATTTGGCCTCTAATCCCCGCCAAGTGTTGTGCCTATTAATGCCCCAAGACCTTTCTTAATTTTCCTATGGCAAAATTTGCAATGCATTTGACTATCAACCATTTGAACATATGCCCAAGCAACATCTTTCACTCTAGGTGCCATTTTTTGACTTGGAAATGAAAGCAAAAAATCCGAAAATGAAAAAAATATTGATTCAATGTTCATTTTTTTCACAAAAAACACTTTTTAGGATTTCCAGATTTACACATAAAATTTAATAAGCAAAAACAATTTTTTACAAGTGAAAAAAAATAGCTCTAGGCACAAACTGCCTCCTCATGCTTGCTCCAAGAAACTAATTCCTCAATGCTACTCCAAGTGGCTGCACAAGAAGCTCCTCATTCCAGCTACAATGCTTGCCCAAGACTTCTCACTGTTGCTCCAAAAACAAACTCAACAACCCCTCACAAACTCTCACTGAAATTCTCACTCAAATGCATGAGATGGCTGTGACGAAATGAGAGGGGTTGGGTGAGTTAAATAGGGTTTAGGAGAGGGGAATGGACCCCAAAGACAAAATAAACAAAAAATAAATTGGTTCGGAGTCCCCCACACAAAACATTTAAAAAAACCGCGGTTTTTATGGGTTATTGGGCCGTTGTACGCAACCTGGCCAAGTTATTACGAACTCGGCTGAGCCAACCGGGTTAATACCACGCCGGTCGAGTTGTTAGACAACTCCGCTGGCTCGGTATTAACCTGGCCGGTCGAACCGTTTCCTAGGCCGGGTCATTGCTGGGGGGTTTGGCTCGGACCAAATCGACCGAGTTGGTTCCGAGCTGGCCGTTTTCGAAAAAATTGATCAGGAGCTTGAGGAGGAGGTTGAGCATGATGTTGAGGGCCCACATGATGGTGAGGAGCTCATCGATATACATGGTGGGGCGCAGGAGTCATCATTGTTAAAGACCTCTTTGATAGCCCCAGTTGACACCTTGGTGGAGAGGATAGAGCCTACACCCATAGAGCCATTTGTTGAGGAGGTGCCACCCATGGATGAGATGTCGACAATTGTTGCGGTATCCGGAGCTGTGACTGAGTTTACGTGTGATAAATGCACATGACAGTTTCATCAGTTCTAGGCCGTCCTTCTAACATTGAGAGAGAAGACCACGACAGTACGAGAGGCCTTTCTCTAGCAAAATGAGGAGTTGGAGGGCATGAAAGCCGTTTGTGCTGAGTCAGCAGCCAAACCGACTTGCGTTGGGGAATGGTTAGATTCCCTAATGGTACAAGTAGAGTGCACATTAGAGCATTAGAACAACCCTCTTCAAACATACATAGATGGGGCTGGCAACACTATTAGGTTACCTTTGCCCTTTGGAGAGAGAGGCAGAGCTACCTAGTTAGATTTTATGTGTTGACTAGGATGGTGAGTTGAGGTGACATGAGTTGCGCAGGGAGCAACACTTGCAGGATGAAGAGGTTGTTCTATGTGGGAGAGTTCGTGCATTCGATCCTTTTCTTGGGGTTGGATGGTGAGAGATTCTAAGGTGGTACACGGTGAAGGGGGCTAGACCCATGGAGATGGTCGGAGTCCAGAGTGAAGTTCAGTGGGAGTTCCCAGACATCGAGGGTACTGGAGGCCCAGGTTTGCATTGGGATCCAAGCAGGGCTTCCTATCCGTCATTAGACATGCGGGATGGCTATGGCATTGATGAGGTAGTCAACTTAATGGCTAAGCGCATGCATTCCTTAGGGGAGTTCCAGTCGACACTGGTGGCCAGATGGTTTGTGAGCAAACTCCATGGTTATTTTGGCATGATGGTTGTGCATGGGGTCGTAGGATGATTAACGTTCTCTGGTAGGAGTTGGTTGGAGGAGGTGGCATGGTTAGGCCACCAGATCGGGCATTGTACAGAGACGATGTTCTCCCATTGAGGTTTTAGGACTCAGGGTCATCGAGGATCGGCACAACAGATATATTCCCTCTAGGAGGATGGGAGTTAGGGCGCTTAGGTCTACCAAGATGGACGAGGAGGTGTGGCCTGATGCATACATACTTGATTCTAGGCCATGACACCTAGTGGTGTGTAGGGTTGTGCAGCGAGGAGCAATGACTTACAGAGGAGCATGGATATGCATGGTGGTATACGACAATGTGCCAGGGTAGGAGTGACTTGCATGACATTGAGTACCCGTAGGGAGAGTCAGGTACAGTGTCACAAGTAGGACACGAGACGGTACAAGATGGTACAATAGTAGTATCCAACGGTGCACAGGGGTAGGCCGCTATGTAGACGAGGAGTACATGGATGCTTGGTTGTATGCAGGGGCGTATGGTGCTACGTAGCGAGCTCATGGATTGTCGCCTTCCATTGTTGCTCAATATGTTTAGCTGGGTCACAAGTGTTGCTTAGCTACAAAATTCTCCAAGGGGAGAACTCCCCCATCTTTTGGTGGACTTCAAGTGCCACCCTAGGGAGGCAAGCAATTGCTACTTTGGTGAGAGGGTTTGTGGAGTATTGTAGCACATTTCAGTAGATTCCCTCATTTAATTTGTACTCCAGGGAGCACGTAGTAGAGAAATTGTACCACTCATTTCAGCTAGTTTCCTAGGGTGTTTTGTTGGGAGAAAATTAGTGGAGTTGCTTGAGGGGGAATCTAGCCTTATGGAAAGTTTTGGAGCTGGAGGTGACTAATATTGACGGGAACGAATTTATCTTCCTAGGGCTTGGGTAGGGGGTCGCTGGATAATGTTTTTGTGGAGCTGGGTTCAACTATCTTGTGTCGGAATTTGATGTGAAACCTCTCCCCTACATCTGGGAAGATTTCCTATATCATTCCTATTGCAGATTGAGGAGGAATAAGGAGGATTTTATTAGATTTCATCATTGGGGGATGCAGTCTTTATTTAGGTTGGTGTAATGCCAAAATAGGGCAATTTTGGAAGGTCGGAATTAGCCAAAACCCTTCTTGGGTTTTTGTGGGTTTGTTGAGAGGAGTTTGGGGTTAAATTTGCGCAATTTTTTGGGCAGTATTCAGGCCAGAAATCTCCTTTTTGTTCAGTAGTGCGTTTATTATTGAGCCGGTAATTGCACCATTTTGTGGGTTTCCCTGGTGATTGGTTTTGGGCAGATTCTTTTTTGGGTTTGGTTGAGCACATTGTGGAGTGGCACCAGTTACAATTTTAGGAGGTTCTAAATGCAAGAGTGGCAGATATCACCATTTTCTTCCAGTAGTTGGAGTAGGAATTTATTGGGGCTGATATTTGAGCGCTTGGGCTGTAATTTCTTAACCTGGGGCTTTGCTTGCTTGTTGTAGCAAGCCCAGGTTCCTCTTTCCCCCACTATATTGTACTTATTCAACTCAAATTTTTAATATAAAGACATAGTTTTGGTGCCAATATATGTGTATGTGCTATTTATGTATGGTTTCCATTTTTGGGTATTGTTCATGAGTATTTCTTTCTGTTATTCACTGTTAATTTCCTATTAGGAACACTACACATGCTATTATGCAGACAAATTAAAAAATTGGTTGCCAACAAAATAATTTTAACATAATAATTTAGTAGGATCCTTTGTTCATATCTTCTTTTCTCAATGAAGTTCCCAATGTTTGTTTCAACTTTTGTTATTTGACATTAACTTCTTTTTGTCCCTTCAAGGTCTAAATCTCAGTGTTGCCATTTCAATGCGTGTTTTTGTTTTTCTGCAGTTGATCGTTGCTTTCAACTCTACTAGTTTGGAGATCTAATCTGTTCTAGACAACATTTTCTCAGCTTTCTTTTCATTTCTCCAACTCAACCTTTAACCTATATGTTACCTTCTGGAGGTTATGATTGTTTTCCATAAGGTGGACGAGGAGTTGAGCAATGCCCTTTATCTCCTTTACCTTTGTTGACCACTTTGTGTCAACTACCCAATAACAACATACATTTTTTTTCAAAGCATTCCATCGTATTTGAGCAGTCAAACATCCAGAGATCATAATCATCTTTCAACAATGTTGTCAAAGTTGTCAATCCAAATTCTGCAGCCCTGTGGGTCGTCATTGTAAAAATGATTCTAGTATGTTTATAAAGCCATGTAACACACTTAGGTAAACTTAAGAATTTTCAGCAAAGAGTTTCACTCTAGGGAGTTTTTTAGCCTCAACTAATTATTTATGTTTTTTCCTAAACATCAAATAATTAGCGGAGTTTTTCTCCCAAGTATACCCGAAAGCTAGAGTGGGGCTCGATGGTGATGTCTTAGGTGAGTCCTACTGTATAGAGTCAATGTATAATGTGATACTAGATCATATCTAAAATCTTGCAGAATTTGGTTAAGTCCAAGTGTCTAATGTTAGTTATTCAAATTTACCATTGGTCGAGATTTTAATAATTATTTTTCATGTAATTATAAAATGTAATGTCTATAGAAGTTGAGGGGGGTAGATCACTCATAATTAGAACCACTACACCTCAACTTTCTATTTAGACAATTTTTGAGGGTTGAAATCACGTCTATCCCTTCAATTTTTATTTTTTATTTTTTATTTTCTTTTTCAGGCAAATAATGGCTAAATAATTAGCCAGGAAATGGTCAAAATTAAAAATGAGAGAAAAAGTTCTCTGCAAGTGAAAAATATTAAAAAAGGGAATGTGCATATTCTAAGAAGCGAATCTCCACAAATCAAGCAAGCAAAGATTCAAGAAAATATTTTTGGTCCAGAAAAGAGGAATTAGTTCCTAGAAAAATCAAATTTTTAAGAAAAAATGAGTTTATGGTCCAAGTTGGTTAAGTGAATGGGAGTTTTTAGAGGAGAAAAATTCAGAAAAAATATTTTTGGGACCAAGAAAAAAGCTTTCGTCAAGGAATTCGATTTTTTTCTCAGGCAATCAAGGGTGGAGATTATTTTGACATGGATCAAGCATTTAATTAGCCAAGATCAAGTCAAATCTGTGCACCTTTATGGATCTAGCTGTTTTTCACTTTGAACTAGAACTCTCACTTTTTCTATATAAGGAAGCATATGCTCCTCATTGTAACATCTCTTGATATTGTACTTTGGATTTTGGCTCTTGAAGCTTTCTATTTTGAGATAATAAAACACAAGTATTTGGGGTGAAGTATTGTGGCTCTTCTTTTATGAATATGGTAATGATTCTTTGAGTTTTAAGTTTCTACTGGTAATCACATTTGTTATTACCATTTGCTCATGGTAAATTATTAGTGTATAGCTATCTTACACTGGTAATTGGATTTGAAGAAAAGAAGATGGTACTGATTCTTTGAGTTTTAAGTTTCTACTGGTAATCACATTTGTTATTACCTTTTGCTCATGGTAGAGTTATTAGTGTATAGCTATCTTACACTGGTAATTGGATTTGAAGAAAAAATCAGGATTGGACGTGGGTAGTGTGTTTTTGTTCAAGTTACTAGAATTTCCTTCCATTTTATTTTTGCTATCCCTTTTGGATCTAACAAAGCTTATTTGAGTTGTGTAGAAAATGATTTGATTGAATCAGATCTAAAGTGTGAGGGGATGCTTTTGTTTAAGTTAACCAACTCTTGAGTGATGAAGTGGGAGAATCCACTCTATTTCATTTGAAAGATTTATGTGACGATTTTTGTCACAGTGTTTCTAGACCTTAGCTAGAGGAAATTTTTATTATCTCAAATCTCTTTAAATTATTGGACTTAATAGAACAAATCTGCTATCTAGAACTATTACTTGCTACTTGAAGAATGGAGTTGAACTCATATTCTTTTAAGTTAGCTTTTGTATATTTGTAAATAGACTTTTCCTGTGAATAGATCTATCAATTTGTAAATATTTTAATTCATTTTTATATATATTCTTGTTTGGGTTATATTTTTATTTTTATTTTTTTTTAAGTTTGTTTGCAGGTGAATTCCTCTTCAACTTCAGAGGATCAATTAATTTCTTGAGATCAAATCCATCCTAGCAAGCGGCTAGGGTTTGAAGCGTTAAGCCTCTGCTCTAAACATGTTTTTTTGAGACCCATTTATATTTTGGCCTGACCTTAAATTGAAATTGCTCAAGAAAATCTGAGAGGGTTTTGAATTTTTCTCCAAGCTTTAAAATCGAATTTCTTTAGGGTGAAAAATTTCATTAATTTTTGGAGGAGCTAACACGCTTTGTCTACAGGCATCAAAGGATTCTATACATCATATTTTGCACAGAAGATTCGTTTATTTATTTTTTATTTTTAAAAATTTGTTGGCTGAAAAAGATTCTTTGTGAAAGAGTTGTGGGCTTCTTGTCACTAGATCGAAAGGGGTTCTTACCACAATTTGCGGCATTAAAATTTTACACAAATTTAGCCAAGCTGCAGAGGGGTTTCTAAAGCAAGATTTCTTCATTTTTCTAACTCGTTTTGCAGTGATCAATTTTGCACAAATTTTGCTTGGCCACAAAGGGTTTTTAGAGCTCGGTTTTTCCTAAATATGACTCATTTTTGTAGCGAGTTGCTAGCTCGTTTTTGGGAAGCTGGAAAAGTTTTGGGGTTCTGATTTCTATTGTCTTTTCTCATAAGCTAACCTTGATATTTTTTTGCAGTGAATCTTGGAGCTGTTTGAGCAGGGTTTTTAGCATTATTTTGCCATCAAATTTTTGTGAATTGCTAGGTTTTCAAGCTAGAAATTTTTGTGCAATTTTTATTGTGTAACTAACAATGGTTTTGCAGGGGATCCATCATACTATTTAGAGTTTGCTGTTGACAAATTTTTAGGTTCTCTGTCCCTTGGGCCGAGAAACAAAGCAGGCTCTCTTTCCTTCATTAAATATTGTGTTTGATGAACAAATTGGAGCAAGCTTTTAGTGTCATTCATCTGCTGCTCCTTACTTCATTACTGTAGCTTTGAAGAGGATCTGCTTCATTAACCGGAGATCCATCATTTACAAACCCTCTTCAAGGTTATTATAGAACCACTCTCTCTGTCAAAGGGTCTATCTTTGTAACTTGCATTAATAAAATATTTCATTACCTTGGAAACTTGTTCCATGGTATCCCTTCTCCTTATGTAAAAAGGAGAATCTTCTAACTCACCAATTCAAATCTAATCACTAACTCTCTTTTGCACCCAACCTTCTTCTGTTAACTTGCATCATTTAACTGCTTCACTTAATTGCATTTGGCATACCTCTTGTCTTGTTTCATTTGTAAATCAAGTTTTAAAGTGGTTTTTTCTAATCTTATATTAGCAATCTCATCTGCCATCCTTTACTTGTATTTGCGTCATATGAGTTTTCACTTGTTCCATTGTCTAAGCTAAGTGAAAAACATCTTTAACAAACACATCATAAAGGCATTGTGGAATTTTGCTTTAACTCATCTCATCTAGTTGTCATCCATTGCATATCTTTGTTTCATAGAGTAATTATTGTTGCTTCATTGGTTACTGTAGAAGCTAATTTTCTGTTCTAAGTATTTATTGTAATCTTTGGATTGATGTCTATTTCTTGAAGCATTCGATTTAATTGTGACTCATTGAAGCATTGCATCATATTTGCATCCTAGAGTTAGATTTCGCACCCCTAAAATGTACCTCCAAGCATAACCTTGGTTGAATAGAGAGATAGGACCACCTTCTCCATCATTCAATATGAGAGGCTAGACCCTTACCCAGTGGTTAAAACAGGTGACCTTGCAGTTCTCTTGTGGGCAATCCCTTGTAGGAATGGAGGCACTTGGGTCGTTAGAAGCAAAAATTGGTATCGTTAATGAGGCCTTAGCCTCCTTCCTTGGATTTTCTTTGTACAACCTTGTTTAAGACTAGTTTCAAAACAATTGAGGAGAGGGGTTTCATCTAGATTAGGCATATAACTAAAATTAACCAAGATTTTGCATCTCACCTAGTTTAGTTTGCATTAATCTATCTAAATTTCTCTCATTTGGCATATTGTTAATTGTGAGCTTTATGCTTCTCTTGCAATATTATATTACTGCTCTTGTACTGTCATTTAATTTCCTTGCTCATTGTCCATTGATATTGTCATATTTATTTGGGCATTTCTTTGAAACGAAGTACATGTTTATTTCATTCTTGCAAGTTATATCTTCTGCTTATCTTTTAATTATTGTGCCATTTCTTGTACTAACACTTGTCTTGCAGCATTATTTATCTTGTGACTTGAAATATTATTATATTTTGCAAGTGTTGAATCTCTATTGATCATTGTTTTAAGCCACTGGTTTATCATTGTTAATCTAGTCATTGCCTTATTGATTTTATTGAGATTGTCTCTTGAACATTTACATTGCTCTTTTAATAATCAAGTTTGCTAAATAATCTTTAATCAAGCTACTTAGATAAATAATTGCCTTGCCCTTAGTCTGCTAGAACTTGCTGTTTCCAGCAAGTTTTCCTTTCTTCATCATCCCTAGGGACTACCTCCCTTAGCTTGTCTAGGAGAGAGCTTAAACAGGGTGAGTAGGGAATAGGTGACAGCCCCTGCTCTGTGCGTTGTGCCTCTAAAATTATAGCTTTTGGGGTTGGAAACTTTTCCTACATTTAGGTGTACATTTTAGGCAACAACAACCTTAATTATTCCCCCCCTCCACTCTTTTTAGATGATCTTTCATTCTCCTTGGTCACCTTCTTTGCTAACTTGTGTAGATTCAACGGCCATTGTAGAATGAAAATTCAGTAACTAGAGATAAAGGGGAAAGGATTGGGTAAATGTGGGGAGAGTTGCAGAACTCCACAGGTTGTAAGGCAAAGCAACCAATTTGAGTAATAGGTTATAATCAAGGTTAAAAGCCTGGTAAAACTTTGCAGGTTAACCATCGTACCTTTTCTTCCTATCTTTATATTTATTGCAAGTTTGACATGCTTTCATAACACTTATCATCACATGAAATGTTATCCTCCAATTCTAGTCTTTTCATCCACAATTCCTGCTGGGAAAAATCCAGGAACTTCCAAAATTATAGCATCTTATAGTTAGATTTCTCATTACTGAATCTATAATCAGTCGCTGGTCTGAGTATCAGCTTTATTCCATTTTTTTTCTCTGTTAACCTGAATTTGATGTAATTAGATATTGCTGTGCATTTAAATCTATCTTTTGATGGTTTTTTCAGAGTATTATTAATAAAGTGTTGTATGCATTATTTATGTATGGATGTATCTCTTTCGCTCTTTGATGGTTTCTTGAGAGGTATTATTAGTCTTTATGAAAGCAGAGAGTATACTTTTCATTTGTAAGTCAAAGTGCTTTGATGTTGCATTAGTTCCATTTCATGTTGTAAATTTTTATAAAATTTTCCAACGTTTTCAAAAAGTGATTTTATTAAATTGAATTTTTGGAATTAAAACTAAGTTTCAGAATTTTTAAATTTCACTATTTTCTTTTTTTGATTTGTCAAAGAGGTTATTGATGCGACATAAATCAGTGAGAGTAACATTATTTTTAAAACACCAAACACACACACACACACACATGTATATATATATATATGGAATTTGAAAAATGCTGTGTGGAAATTTTCATACGCCATTGTTTCTCTTTTTGATTGGTCAAAGAGGTTATTGATGGGACATAAATCACTGAGAGAGTAACTTTAGTTTTAAAACACCACACACATACACACACACACACATAATATGGAGTTCGAAAAATGCGATGTGGAAATTTTCACATGCCATTATTGACTTGGCTTACTGAAAAACCAAGAAAAAGGTGGTTTATCTCTTCCCATGTGATGTTTTGTTTTTTATGTCACCAACTCTATATTCTTATTTTAATGTTTCCATGAAGACAATTATTTATTTATCTTTAGATCAAGCAGCATTTATATTACTTCACGGATAAAAGATATATAGAGTTGGCTATACCTACTGGTCTGACTCTGGGCAAACACGACCAATAGGATAGCAATAAAGCTTTTGTCCATACAAACAGTTTGAACTTGATGACAAAAATAGAAAGATAATTAAGTCTGTCTGATTAACATTTTGCTATCAAACATATTACTATCTATTTCTAATTGCAGCCTTGCTCCTAACACATAAAAAAAAGAACAGAAAAAACATCTGCTTAGATGATAAATCAACCTGAATGGTATCAGGGTAAACATCCTCTTCTTTAGATGTTGAAAAGTGCAGATCTGCCAGCGTCTTCGCCATGATGGAGACTCTTAGTGAGTTTCTTTGTTTGTCTCTGCATCTCATCGACGCAAAGTGTGATTTCCTGCCGAGTTTTAGAGTGTTCTACCAGAAATTTACTGATGATAGTTTTCAATTGCCAGTAGATATAAACGGTTTGCATGTAAAGGATTGTCTGGTCCTAGTATTCCCAGTAGCAGGGATCCAGTCCCCAACTTCTTCGACTTCAGCGTTGGTAATATATCTTCTTTCAATCCTAGCTTCCCTCGCAGCCTTCTGAATCTTTTTTCCCCGAGTTCAAGAGGAGTAGAGTGTACATAAACAACAGCTGAACATTCTATAGATTGTGAGTTCATGAGCTGGAGGGGAGGGGGTGGTTTCTTTGTTATCTACGACCTCGAGGGTAGCTTGGTCTGACCATAGTAACTGGAAAAAATAGAACTTGCAAGTTTGAATGATGGACTGCACTCAAAGAAGGGTAACTCTCACAACTGAACAAAGGCATATAGGATTCAAGCTGACAGAAAGGAGCAAAGGGGTTATGGGAATGGCAGGGATGCTAAAAGCTAGAGTAGGAGTGCTTAATCTTAAGAACTCCCCCTCCCCTCCCCCCCTCAAAGAGAGACTCAGGCACAACTCTAACACAGTGAAAAATAGAGAAGACAACGGTAAACAACTGCCAATGAAGTGAGATTAACCAAGAGCGAAAGGAAGGAGTGCAGGTATGAAGGAAAAGGCCTTGAAAATAACACCCACCACCCTGAAAACAGAGACAAGACTCCAGTCACAAAAGGGAATTACTAGAACAGGCTCTACTTGATTAGTGAGAAGTGTGAGGACCGACCTGAGACTTCTAGCGTGAAGGATGGTGTTATACTTCTATCACCATAAAACCTTAATTCAGGACAATGTTGTTGAAGACCCAGATAGATTGTTCACAAAACCTGCCAACCACACTTCCCTTCTGTGTGGATTGAGCACCAGCCAAAGGTCTGGCTGATAGCCCAATCTCCCACAGCAGGGGACTTCATCACACCTAACTCTAAGAACCTCACCAGATAAGGAAAGCCAGCACACCAATAAACTGAAACAAAACTAATAACTCCAAGAGTTTCTGATGACCATGAGCCTCCAAAATATAAGCACATCAGGCTAATAACCTAGAACCCAAGTAGTCTCCACATCAAGTTCTTCTAGATAGTTCCACATTCTCCAATACACTCCAATACACTTCCCATGATTTGCCATAAGAATGCTTTTGGCTGTCATAAGTTCCCAACTCCTTCACAACGATGTCTTGATACTAGATTGGTTGCCCAATGAATGCACCACCCTTTAATTGACAACTCCTTTTGGATGCTATCACATGCAAACTCATGATTTAAGAGTTAATGCCAGGTGGGGGGTGTGGCCCAAACCCCCACTAACCCTAGGCATCCTGTCCATTAATTTTTTTCTAAAGTGTGATCCATGGTCACCCGGGCCATGAAGACAATTACTTATTGATATGACAATATCTATCTATCTATCTATATATATATATATATATATATACATCTTGTAATGTAATTTTTTATGTTCTTATGGCTTCTCATTTTATATATTCAACCTAAATTGTATTTACTTTCTCAATTTTTATATCTAACCTAGAGTTTATTTACCGTCTCAATTTCTATATTTGGTAGGGGCTAACCACTTTGTGGCATATTCACTTGCTAATAATGCATTGCGCTGAATTGTGAATTATTTGCCTTAGACATGTATCTTTGTCCCACTCTCTAGTCTATTTCTATATTTGATAGGGCCTAACCACTTTGTGGCATATTCACTTGTTAATAATGCATTGTGCTGAATTGTGAATTATTTGCCTTAGACATGAATCTTTTTCCCACTCTCTAGTCTATATATATGCGTATACATGCATTTGTAATTTATATAGACATTCATAGATAGAGAGATACATCCCTTGGCTAATTTTGCTGCCATATGATTTTTTATTTAATAGTTTGATGGCCATAATAATTGTTTCAGATTTCATTTGCTGTATTATATGATATTATAGAGGATGTGTATAAGAACATACACAAGCAATCTAGCAAGAAAGCAAGGGGCATGGGTGGATTGGTGGGCATAACATATATGTGTGCAAATCTAACAAATAATTGCCGCGATGCAGCCTTATTCATGATGTTAAATGTAGCATACATTAACCGGGTCTGTACTATACCAGTAAATAATGCATTTAAGCATGTCAAATCATATGGAAGCAACGCAAGGCATTTACAGAATTGTAGATCTTCAAGATTATTATACATCCCTTCATACATTGAGAAAGGGAGCAGATGGGGGAGGGGCAGTGTAGGTCATTAATGCCTTGAAGCTCAAACTTACGTTATTTTACATTCATATCACAGGTCAAACTGACAAGATATATGTCAAGCATACAGTCTTCAAAGATGAAGGGGCACTTGGGATGAGACCCAAATTACCTGATTATATCATATTGAAGGTAAGTATTTTCTAATTTAATGGCTCCTGTAGTTCTACTCAAGTGTTTTGCAGGTTGCAGCTTGTATTTCTAATTTGTGTTTAGTGGCTATTCTGCCATTGTTACATGTAATCATTGCCTTGACAGTCACCTTTTGTAATTTCTCTTGGGATATTCTTATGTTTCATGTATTTCATTAAGTGTAATTATGCCAGTGCAAGTTTTCAGTATTCTAATATGGCATAACTTCCTGTTTTTTTTTGTTACTTAAGATGGGAGGAGTCACACTTGCAAAGGAAGGTTGCATGTTCCTTGAGTTTACTCCTGCTGTTGGTCCTCGCCAGTATGATTGGAGTAAGAAGAAGGTATCTTCTCTTTGTCCATAGCATGTGCAACTATTATTTCTTATGCTTGAATGTTTCATGCCTTCCCCTCTTTCCATTCCATTAGAAGAACCATGGCTTATTTTATATGTGCAATTGTAGGCCTAAATGATCTCGTTATATCACAGATAGGAACTGGTATTTTAAATTTACAGGATATTTTATTTTATTACAGAATTTGTTAGAGCTTAGGGTGGATAACATTAGTGATTGTCATGTTGTCCTTAGCAAATATCTGAGTGACAAGGCTGGAGCCTGGCATAATGACATAAACTGAATTCTGAAGCCCGTTTCCATTATTTCTGGCTTTCTAAGCAATTGACTTTTGGGGATTATTATTTTATGCAGGTAATTGCGTTATCTGTTGTTGAAGTTGGGAAACTGTTAAGCATAGGGCCCAACGAGTCATGTGAATTCACACATGATACTTTTCTGGGAAAAAGGTACGAGTCAAGATTTTGCTATTATTGCGAATTATTGTATTAGAATTTAAGACTTCATATGAATTTGGCATGAATTATGTGGACTAGGTCTTATTTGTGTTGGTATTTAGTTTGCTGGTCATTACATGAGGGAGATAAACATAAGAAGAATTTATTTTATTAATGGAGTCATTGAATGCATCAATTTTGTCATTTATCCAACATGTAGTAAATTATCTCATTAGTCCTCAAATCAACCTATAGTTGATATGAACCGTTAGCATTGATTATGACTCTTTTAACACGTGGACCTCTCACAACATTTTATTTTATCATCAGAACTCATAATAATGCTTTATTCAATGTACCACCTAAACAATTTTTGTCCAAAAGTTGCACGAGATTGGGTGATAACAATAGATATATGAGATAAAGTCATTTTATTCATGTCCAACAAATGATTAAATGAAAGTGCAATTAGTAACACTAGTCTCCAGGGGTGCCCTGTTGAGAAATCAATGCAAGTAGATTAGGATTTGATTCCTCTTTCTTGATAATTACTTGTGAGCTATGTTGGCTTCTTTTATTTCTTTATTATCTTATCTTTCATCAAGCAATTACCATATTAACTGTGTATGAAGATCACAAAACAAGAGACACAATATGTAGGCACTATGCGAGGGCAAAACCCCCCTCGAGGGGAAAACCCAATAAAAAATTCTCTTCCTTTGAGACTCTTCAACCTAGACAAAGACCAAACCTTCCCTCCACACTAATTTAGCCTTCCAGATCTTCGACCCCTTTGCAAGAACACTTCTTCCCCAACAACTTCGACTATGCAGCAATTTATGACATTAGACAACAATTGGCAGCAACAATACTTGGAAGGCTTCAATCTCCTAAACTAGGGCACAAAACAGAGATGGTAGCTCCAAAACTTTGATTTTTTTCTCCTCCTTAGACTTGACCCAACTTGCACTTCCTTTTGGCTGCTTCTTCCTACTTCGCATTTCTTCTCCAACTCTATTAAATATATCGAACTAGCTTGAGATGAGATGCTCCAAATGAATTTGACTTCCTTATATTTATAGGTTCCAAGTGAGGTTGAATTGGTGTCCTTAGGCCGACTTGGTGTGGAGGTTACATAAATTACATTTGACTCTAATAAAGCTTTTACATGATTCAAAAGCCCAAGAAGGGTCTCTTTAAATGTACAATGACTCTATAGACTCTATTAATCCTAAGAGTCCACAATGGGGACTTTTACTAATATAATGATGACCCAACAATGAAAACCATGCTTTATAAGTCATTGATATAATAATAAATATTCTTTTGATAAGTACATTTCAGGATGACTGAAATACATTAATGAAGACCGAACCTAGTTACATTTTCCAACACTCCCTCTTAACTAGGGAGATATTCATAATATACAAATACAATGGAAGATCTCAAACTATATGAAGAATGAAGAGTTTAGGCACCGCAATGCCATGGACTACATTCCTGACCAGGGCAATCTATCCGTTGGTCTCTCAATAGTTTAGGCACCGCAATGACATAGAGTAAATTCCTGACCAGGGTAATCTATCCAAGTGGGAATAAGGTGGACTCAAGTTTTTAGCCTCTCTAGGTACCATCAAGCTTACTTGCTAACCGCTAACCCATGGACCTAGGTGCGTATACATGGTCAGAGCTCTACGACCCACGCCACACTCCCTACTTTGGGACTTAGACATCATCACAAAGTGCCAGCCAGATGTCCTCCTAGGCAATGCTTCACTCTGAAAGCCTCAACAAATCTCTTCCATTCCTCTTATGATCAATACAATCAACAATATTTTCCAAACCAAGCATGCTTCTCAAATATTCAAACTTCTTATTAGGAAGAGACTTTGTTAGTATGTCTGCTACCTCTTCATTTGTCGAGACATACTCCGACTTCACGATCCCATCCTGCACCAAATTCCTAATAAAGTAGAACTTATTGTTGATATGTTTCATTCTAGCATGAAACACGAGATCTCTAGACATCTTGATACAACTTTGATTGTCACAGTTAATCACAGTAGGGCCCAGAGACTTCTCGAACAAATTTGTCAAAAGCTTCCTTAACCAAAAAACCTACTTTCCTACTTCACATGCAACGACATATTTTGCCTCAACACTACTGAAAGCAACGAGATCTTGCTTCCTACTCATCCATGAAATCATAACAGCTTCTAGACTAAAACATCCTCCGGTAGTGCTCCTTCCATCGGTCTCACTGCCACCCTAATCATAATCTGTATAACCAATCAACTTAACTTCCTTACTATCATACTTTAGGCAGTGATGTATAGTGCCACAAAGATACCTCAATATGTGTTTGGGAGCTATCCAGTGATCATGACGAGGCTCCAATACTATCATACTTTAGGCAATGATTTATAGTGCCACGAAGATACCTCAATATGTGTTTGGGAGCTATCCAGTGATCGTGACGAGGCTCCGATTGAAATTGACTAAGAATGTTTACTGCAAAACATATATTTGACCTAGTATTTACCAGATATATTAGGGAGCCCACCAACTAATGATAGGAGGTAGGATCCACGAGACTAGAGTCAGAGCACCTTAACTTCTTGATATTTATAATCATAGGAGTAGTCATCGGCTTGGAATCCATCATCCCGAATTTTTGCAGCAATTTGATAATGTACTTGCCCCAAATATATCTCCCCAGATTTCTGCCATACTTGTAGACTCAGGTAATAGTGCATCAATCCTAGATCCTTCATCTCAAATTCAGTTGTCAACATCTTCTTGCATTCTTGAATTCTTTGCTCCACACCTGTAATGAATAGATCATCCACATATAGTAGAATAATGATGGGCTCATTATTCACGACCTTGATGTAGAGATTTGGATCAACAAAACTCTTTACGAACCCAATTCTAAGTAGATATGCATCCATCTTTGCATACCATGCCCTAGGTGTTTGCTTCAAACCAAATAGGGCTTTCTTAAGTTTGCAAGCATGAGAGTTCCTGTTATTAACTTCAAAGCCTTCAGGTTGTTCGATATACACTTCCTCATCAATGGTCCCATTTAGAAAAGCAGCCTTCACATCCATTTGATGGATATTCCAACCCATTGTAGCAACCAATGAAACCAGATATCTAATGGTATTGTACCTTGCTGTGGGTGCAAATGTTTCTTCATAATCAATGCCTTTTTTTTGAGAGGAACCCCTTGCAACGAATCTAGCTTTATACTTGTCTATACTTCCATCAACATCATGTTTGATCATATAGATCCATTTGGATGTAACAATTGATTTGTCACTAGGTCTAGGAATGATTTCCCAAACCCCATTCTTCATAATGCATTGATATTCTTCCTTCATTGCCTTCTTCCATACTTCTTGATGAACAACTTCTTTGAATGTAGATGGTTCAACTTCAATTAACTTCGTCATATATGCAGCATAACGAGAGTATCTTTTTTGTCTCTTACTTTCCGTGAAGGTTCCTTTTGTAGCTTCATGTCCTTCAACATCTTCTAATGTAGCTTTTAACCAATTGGGCCTTTTCCTAGTGGTTGGGACGACCACAGATTGAATAGGCTCACTTGGTCCTTATTCTTCTTCTTGATTTGTAGTAGGGGTTTCATGATGATCTTCTTCTTCTTGATTTGTAGTAGGGTTTTCATGATGATCTTCTTCTTCTTCTTCAAATTGGAACTTCTTTGTCATCGAAATCAATAGGAATATCCTTTAATTTCTTGTAGGCTTGATTTTCATTGAATATGACATCCCTGCTTACTTCAATATGTCTTCCTTAATGTAAGTTTCATGTGCTTTTGAGGAGAGACTATATCCAACGAATATTCCCTTGATACTAGTAGAATCCAACTTCTTTTGCTTGTCCTTTGGAACATGGATGTATGCTGGACTTCCAAAGATTCTAAGGTGATCCACACTCGTCTTCTTTCCTGTGAATACTTCTTTGTGTGTTGTATTATTAAGACTTCGATGAGGACTTCTATTTTGGATGTACATGGCTGTCATTGTTGTGTCTCACCATAAGAATTTTGGTAGGTCTTGATCAAGGAGCATTGTTTGAATGCCTTTTTCAATTGATCTATTCTTCCTTTCGACCACTCCATTTTGTTGGGGATAATAGGGAACAATGAGCTCCCTCTTAATTCTTGCTTCCTTGCAATATGCGATCAATTCCTTAGGAGTGTATTCCCTACCATTGTTGGACCTTAAAGTTTTTATCTTTCTTTCTGTTAGGGTTTCCCCTTCAGACCTAAACTGCTTGAACTTTTCAAACACTTCATCTTTTGTTTTGTGAAGGTAGAGCGATGTCTTTCTAGAATGGCTATCAATGAATGTTACATAGTAGAGATGACCTCCAAGTGATTTGTTGGACATGGGCCCACACACATTAGAATGAATGAGGTCTAGAATCTCTTTAGACCTAGTTTCACTATTCAGAAATGGTTTTATTGTATGCTTTTCCAAAGAGCATCCCTTACACACACTTTCATGATCTAACTTCATATTGGGGATGCCATGAACCAATTGACTAACGATAGGGATGATGAAACATAAAAACTATGGCTGAAGCAAGAAAACTGATAGCTTGAAGACTTAATATGTTAAAATACACCAGGTATTTAATACTAATAATTTATTAATATATAAAATTGTATAAGATGATCTGAATGTTTACAATGAGGCTTTATTTTTATACCTCAAAAGGTGACCTTTCGTGAATGGGCATGTCTTTTAGACATGCCTTTTCGCTTAACTTAATGACTATTTAACCTAACTAATATTTGATTATTTAATATTCATATTTATTTAATTGTTATGAATTATATTCATAACATAGCCCCTTCCTTCATAAGCTTTGTCCTCAAAGCTATATTGCTGGCAATTGTCTTTGTGGTGGTTGTCGTCTTGGCATATGGGAGGCGGAAGGTCTCTGGTTGCTCATCGTCTATAATTTGCTAATAACTCTATTTTTGAGTTCAAGGTTGTCTTTTTTTGCCCCCTTCTCTTTTTTTTGGGGTTTAATTTTATATTATTATTATTAATTATCGTATTTTTTATAAGAGTTTTTTGTGTTTTTTGTTATTGCAATTTTTCTTACAAGTTGTGAAAGACTGTCAAGTGGTTCGTCCCACATATTCTCATACTTGTGAAATCTAGGCAAAATAGTCTTGAAGATATCCTAGTAAATGAACCACACCCAATTAATATCATATACAACATAACCAAACATCGGGAGAGATTGGGCTCGAAGACCGCCGTTGTTCATTTTCGCTTTCGTTTCCGGTAGCAGGAAGAGAAATGCCACTGTCACCTCTGACAGGCTGAGAGGCATGACATTCGACTCGTTCACCTCCCCTTGCACGAGGAGTAATCCTCCAACCACGCTTGCTTTCGTTTCCTTCAGTGGGAGGAGTCGTGAATATATGTCCTATGCAACTATCCCAAACGTTACTTTGATTGCATCTGTTTCGGGTGTGATTGTTGACCGTTCATTAACAAACCATGATTGCCACCACAAAGGGAGCAATCGATGGCGGCTCAAAACCTGCGACGACACAAACATGGTCACGGCCACCGAAATTTCGTCGACTTGCGTAAACGATGTGTTGTATGGCAGCATTTAACTGCCCGAACGTTTGGTCAACGATCCAACGATGGCTTTGACTATTCAAAACGGCGAGCACGCAACGGGGAGGGCAGACACAACATGGTGGAATATGCAGCGGTAGCGGTGAACCGGGGGCGAATTTACTCTGCTCGTCTATGTAACTAAACACCATCCCTGCTGAGTTGATGAGTTTGTTATGAATTTTTCGTTCCACCTGAACTTGCTCGTGATATTCAGCACAGAGTCCCTCGGTCTTCGTCAGGGTCAATATGTCGTACAATGGTTGTGAAAGACTGTCAAGTGGTTCGTCCCACATATTCTCATACTTGTGAAATCTAGGCAAAATAGTCTTGAAGATATCCTAGTAAATGAACCACACCCAATTAATATCATATACAACATAACCAAACATCGGGAGAGATTGGGCTCGAAGACCGCCGTTGTTCATTTTCGCTTTCGTTTCCGGTAGCAGGAGGAGAAATGCCACTGTCGCCTCTGACAGGCTGAGAGGCATGACGTTCGACTCGTTCACCTCCCCTTGCACGAGGAGTAATCCTCCAACCACGCTTGCTTTCGTTTCCTTCAGTGGGAGGAGTCGTGAACATAGTCCTCTGCAGACTACGAATCTGGTCACGATCGTGGCCTCGAACACCTTCTTTGCTATCGTGGCGATTAAATCTTTCTTTGCCACCCTTGGGGACTTGAACTGCGGCCATGCTCCTGGGGATTCCTAATTCCACTTGACGGCCCTGGCGGCGGCGGCTGATGCTTGCCATTTTTATTCTGCGAACATTAAGATCTTTGCGTTGCTTGATTGATTTCAATCGTTGTTCTCTAAATCTCTCCATCTCGCGCTGGAATTCGGTGAGTTCAGAGTCGAACATGATAATTGTAGTCGGATCCACAACATTTTGCATGGAGTTCAAGACATTTACTGGACCGTCTTTCCCATCTACATGAATTCCTGCATTTTCTTCATTTTCACTATCTGTGTCCATATCATTTATATTCACAGATTCTTTGTCTCCCTCTAGATCAACAATTTTGATATATTCCCCTTCACCATAATTGGCATTATTTCCTCCACTTTTACTATGTGAATTCATGTCTTCCTCTCCATTATCATAATTAGAATCATTATCTTGATCTAGATCATTCTCATATTCAACACTATCAACATTTTGATCGAATTCTTCTTCTTTTTCTTCTTCCACATTTTTCTCTTCATCATCATTAATGTCTTCTTCATTATTGTGACATTGTTCATCTTCATGTTTCTCAAGATAGTCTTCTTCTTCTGCTTCACCTTGTTTCGTTTCTTCACTGTCGCTATTCTCTTCCTTATTATCGATTTCTTTTTGACATGCTTTAACTTCTGCAAATGATTTTTCTAAACGCTGAAATGCTTTTTGAATTTTACAAAAATGTTCAACGTATTCAAGACGTGAATGTAATGGCATATTGTGTGACGAACAATGTTCAAAGACTCGCATGATTATATCGTGTGCCATTGCTCCGATACCACTGAAGCATAAATACTATGGTTGAAGCAAAAAAACTGATAGCTTGAAGACTTAATATGTTAAAATGCACTAGGTATTTAATAATAATAATTTATTAATATATAAAATTGTATAAGATGATCTGAATGTTTAAATGAGACCTTGTTTTTATACCTCAATAGGTGACGTTTCGTGAATGGGTATGTCTTTTAGACATGCTTTTTCACTTAACTTAATGACTATTTAACCTAACTAATATTTGATTATTTAATATTTATATTTATTTTATTTATTTAATTGTTATGAACTATATTCATAACAGATGACCTTATAATGTAGATGGCCATACCTCCTATGCCATAGCTCAATGGGATTGATTTCCATGTGAACCCAAGCTTGAGGAGGCGGTGTAATAACTCTATAAAGGCTTCCTTCACGAACTCCAATAACCCTAGCATTAATCAATGCTATAGTCTTTTCCCCAAACCAATACTTTTCCATCAACAAAAGAAACTATATCCCCTTTATCTTCTAAACAAGAAATAGAAAGCAAATTATTTTTCAAACCTGGAACATATAGAATGTTGTTGAGGTGTAGCTTCGATCCATTTTCTAGCTTCAACGATGTTGATCCTAGTTCTCTAACAACATAGCTTTTGTTGTCACCCAATTCCACTGCATGAGAAGATGGCTCCTTTGATAGTGTATGGAGTTGTTTACTTTCTCATGTCATGTGTCTTGATGCTCCACTATCAATGATCCATGCATTGTCATCACTAAGTGAACTTGTAAGAGCAACCAAGAATCCCTGATTTTTGACTTTGTTGAGTAAGTAGTGGATGACCTTCTTGATCCAACTTCCAACATTGTTGATGCACATCTTCATGTAGCTTATCAAAGAGGGGGAATCCATGCCAACAAAGTGATCTTCAACTTTCCCGACCTTAGATTTGATACCATGTTGAGAAATCGATGCAAATAGATTATGGTTTGATTCCTCTTTCTTGATAATTACTTGTGAGTTATGTTGGCTTATTGTACTTCTTTATTATCTTTTTATTATCTTACTTTTATCAAGAAATTACCATATTAAGTGTGTATAAAGATCACAAAACAACAGACACAAGATGTAAGCACTATGCCAGGGTAAAACCCCCCTCGAGGGGAAAACCAGTGACAAATTCTTTTCCTTCAATAGCATTCTTTGATACTCTTCAACCTAAACAAAGACCAAACCTTCCCTCCACATGAAGTCAGCATTCCAGATCTTTGACCCCTTTATAGCATCACTTCCTCTCTAGCGACTTCGACTATGTAGCAATTTATGGCATCAGGCAGCAATTGGCAGCAACAATACTTGGAAGACTTTAATTTCCCAAACTAGGGCACGAAACAAAGAGAGAGTAGCTCCAAAAATTCTATTTTTTTCTTCTCCTTAGACGTGACCCAACTTGCACTTCCTTTAGGCTTCTTCTTCCTACTTCACACTTCTCCAACTTCCTTAGAAATATCAAACTAGCTTGTGATGAGATGCTCCAAATAAATTCAACTTCCTTCTATTTTTAGGCTCCAAGTGAGGTCGAATTGGTGTCCTTAGGCCGACTTGGTGTGGAGGTTACATAAATTACATTTGACTCGATAATAAACCTTTTTACATGATTCAAAAGCCTAAGAAGGGTCTCTTTAAATGTACAATGACTCTATAGACCAAATATTAATTTGAGGAGTCCACAATGGGGACTTTGACTAATATAATGATGACCCAAGCATGAAACCCATGCTTTAATAAGTCATTGATACAATAATAAATATTCTTTTGATATGTACATACATTTCATGATGATTCAAATACATTAATGAAGACCAAACCTAGTTACATTTTCCAACATGCCCTAGGCTACCTTGAAAGCATAAAGCAAGATAAAAGTAAGAACATACAAGAAATAGATGAACTAATTATTACACGAAAGATGAAGAAAGAGAAGAGAGCATAAGATATTGGCTAGATGTATCATTTCCATAGAATACGACGATGAGATAGAGGGCGAGGAGAGATTAATATCCGCTGTACAGTTCAAGTCACAAATGTAAAGTCCAAATGTCAAATTAGAGGGAGAAAAGGAGTTGTAATGATCCGCTAAAAGCTCATCATGTTCTTTTCCATGTGCTTGATACTTTAATGTGGACAGAATGCAAACCATAATATGCTAAAAGAGAGAATGATATGCTTAGTTCATCCTCAACACTGTGTGGATGTTAGTACATAGAACCAAGACATTGTCATGTACGAAAAATTCCATATAACCATCATTAGTTAAACCCTAACCTAATCTAACTAGACTCTATGGCATGTGACATAAGTCACTTTATTCTAACCTAGAAATACATTATAACTTTATTATATGAGCATTGCCATGTAACAACTCTAACACCCTCCCTAAAAGGTCTGTAACGAACAAGGTTCGTATACGCAACATGGATATTCAAAAGATCTGGTATATGTAAATATCCATTATAGAACTATATATTATATGAGAATTGTATTGAAGATATGAGATGATTACAAATGAGGGTGAGGGCTTGCTTATATACCCTAGGTAGGTACCTCTTCACCAACGATCATGCCCTTAGGGACATGTCCCTTCATTAACTAATTACTAGTTAATTAATTATTATTTGTTATTATTATTGTTTACATTATTTGTGTTATTATATATATATATTTTATTCATAACATTGCCTTCCGCTTCAAAAAGCTTTGTCCTCAAAGCTTATTGTTGAAAAGGCTTGATCTCTTTTTTCTGTTTTGAATGTCTTCTTGTCTTGGAACTGTCATCTTTATTGATACAAGATAGTATGATCCTTGGAGTGAAATACAATTTTCAAACTAAGAAAGGATCTGACCATCCTAAATTAATTTTCTGAGGAACTTTGCAATTTCTTCATAGCTGAGATAAATTGTTATAGTCAGATTGGATTGTGCTAAAATCCTTATCCTTTGGAACATAAGTTTGTTGTTTCTGTTTTGAGTCCTACAAATATGCAAACTAATTGAGTTGTCTACTCTTGTGATTTGGATGTCGATAAGGAATTCTTTTGTTTTGACTTCCTCTTATCAAGTGTGGCAATTTTCTGATTTACTTCAGATACTGAGGTTGTTGAGTTGGTTACAAAATCTTCACTTGGAATTTCCTTTGTTTGAATTGAAACATTTGAATATGTTTTTCCTTCAACTGGTTTGTTATTTTCTCTAGTTGTGATATGGATTGGATCAGTGTTTATATCTTTTTCTTTAACTTAGACTGAAGTCTTCGACACTTCTTTCGTGATTAATTCTTCTAATTTGTTGTTCAATAATTTCTTATCATTTTTAAGTTTCTTAATTTGAGTGAATAGACTCTGATTATGATTTTTGAGCCGTACAAGTTCTTCATTTTTCAAGTGTACTTTATTTTGGCATTCAAATGTCTCATCTTTTAAACACTTAATTTGTTTTAATAATTTTTTATTAAGTTTCTTTAAGCGCAAATTTTCCTCTTCTTTCTTTGATAGACTTTTGTTGAGCTTTTTGTCGTAACTTTCCTTTTCTTGTTCTAACTTGTGTTTCTTAGTTTTACACTTTCTGACTTGTGCAAGTAGTTTCTGGATATGATCTTTTAAATGAGAATTCTCTTTGTTTTTATTGGATATGACCTCCTCAAGGTCTTTTTGCTTCTCCAGTATTGTGTTTTGATTCTTTTGAGGTATTAATTTCGTAATATTTTTAAAGTCTTTTGAAAAAGGCATTATTGATTTTGACTTCATTGTCATGTTTCTGAATGTGATCATCCTTCCCTTTAATTTTGTTGTTGTTGTTGTTGTTGTTTTGTTCTTATTCTCTATGTTAAACATGAGCATACCCAATTCTTTAAACCATGGTTGACCAAGAATTATGTCAACCTCTTTGTCATACATGGTTACAAGACGAAATTAAGATATGTACTTATAATGATCTATTGTCACTTGTAAATCATTAATTTCATATTTTTTTTACCTAAAATGTCTTATGTTTTGTCTATATTGGCCTTCGAGATTAATAGTTGATTCGCCAGAAGTGAGTATACGGTGATAACGTAGTGGATAAGCAGTAGCGCAATGGTGGGTGTCGATGGTGGTGTCAAATCTGAGAAGTGGGGGACAATGGAAGGATGTGGTCTGTTGGGGGTGTGGATGAGCAGAGCGACAACATGGAACTTCTCACTTGAACGTTGGCTGGCCATGGTGAGTGGACATATATGCCCAGTTGGCAGTGTGTTGGATAGGATTCTGGTCGGCGATGGGTAGTCTCGTTGTTGTGGCAGAGCAAAGATGCGACTATTCAACTTGCTTAATGGCTGCGTGAAGTGGGTGGTAGTGGCTAATGAGGTTATCACTGGTAGTGAAACGAGGATCCTCCCATGGTGGAACATGTGACTTAACATGGGGTCTACGACTGCTACGACAGTTATGGAATCGCCAACGGAATTGGAGTATAGAACGACGACATAAATGTTTGATGGAAAGGCGGTGCTGTGAGCTAGTTGCAGTGACGACTTGTGGCACAGTCGAGCACGGATGGAACGACGCTCTTGTTGACTGCTGTGATTAGTGCAAGATAGTTGCAGCTGGCGCCTTCTGAGTAGCTGGCTTCTTCTTGTTCTCTAATTGTCGATGTCGGGCCGAAAAAAGCCGTTGAGGGTGGGGAGGCTTTAGATGGGCCGAAAAAAGTTACTGAGGGTGGGGAGGCTTTAGGGGCTGAAAAAAGCCGTTGAGGGTGGGGAGGCTTTAGACAGGCCGTGTTGTTGATCTTTCTTATTGAATTATATATATATATATATATATATATATATATTATATATATAAATTTTGTTTTTGTTTTTTAAATTTTTAAATTTTATTTTGTTTCTATTAAATTCTTATTTTTATATCCCATTTTTGTTTTTGTTTTTGTTTTTTATTTTTTAAATTTGTTTTGTTTCTATTAAATTCTATTTTTTTTATATCCCATTGTAATAATTTTTTTTGACTCTTTATATTTTTTTAATGGCCCAAGGTCTAACAACAAATCTAGAAGAATGGAGAAATTCCAAGATTGGTTTAGCAGAATGCTTAAATCACGACGACAAGGTTTACGATAGGTTGATGGCAGTGTAATGTAACAAAGTTCATATACTCAGAGGAATGCTTTGATACCAATGTAACAAACAAAGTTTGTATACTTCGGAGGAATGCTCTGATACCAATGTAATGAACAAGGTTTGTATACGCAATAGGAATACTCAGAAAATCTGGTATATGTGAATATCCATTTTAGGACTGTATATTATATAAGAATTGTATTGAAGATATGAGATGATTACAAATGAGGTTGAGGTCTTGCTTATATACCTTAGGCAGTACCTCTTCACCAACGGTCATGCCCTTAGGGGCATATTCCTTCATTAATTAATTACTAGTTAATTAATCATCATTTATTATTATTATTGCTTACATTATTTGTATTATTTTATTCATAACAAGGTCATATGGGGAATAATCGTTTATCCCCAAACATGAACTTGCCTTAATAAAAATTTGGATTTAGGGCAATTAATGCAAATTTAGAAATTTCCCTTCCATCTTGAGGTTTCCCATATCCAATTCTTGTGAACTTTAAGCACTAGGGTTGAATTGAAATATAAATTATAGCGACAAAATACTTCCCTTATTTTTCAACCCAATTCATGAGGCCGCTGAAGAAAATAAATACCAAACAAGTGTGTACTTCAATGTGACAATGTGTTCAGCCCTTAGGGCACACTTCTCAGGCATATAATAGACTTGAGTGTAAAAATTTCTGTTTTCCCACCCCGGTTTTCAGTTTCTCTTTATTTCTCCCATGTAGTTAAATGCCCTTTCCCATAACCATACATTCAACAAGCTGAAAAAAAATAAATTTGCTGAAAACACAAATTCTGGAAAATTTACAGAATGTTGGAAATTGCAGAAATAAAAATCAGCAGTAATAAGCAGCCATTAAAACACTGATATTTTTGGTCAACGTGACCCTGGAAAAACCCCCTACAACTCTTGGGGAAAACCAGTTTGAGAGCTCTTCTTTATTTCTGAAAAATGTCGTTTTACAGCAAGAAAATTTCAGCAAAAATTACAGCAAAATAATTTTTTTTTTTTCAGCAAGCAAACTTATCCGTTTTCAGCCCAACGGACCACTTGGAAACTTCTCAGTTTTCAGCAAAAAAATCAGCTTTTTCTGCTTGTTCTTGTTGCTGTTCTGCTTGTCTTTCTGCTGTTCTGATTTTGCTGAAGAGCTGCCTGGCATTTGTGCCAAACTGCTGCCTCTTTCTCCTTTTGTCCAGAAATCTCCCTTGCTCTCTTGCTCTCCTTCTCCCAATCTGCTCATGAAAGAATGAATGATCTTTTCTTCATTTTCCTCCTTTAATATAACTCCAAGTGACTTTTGGGTGATCTAAGTGACTTTTGGGTGATCTCTAAATCCAATGGCTGAAATAGATTTAGATCAATGGCTGAGATTAAATGCACATTTAAATCTCACTTTCTATTTTTTAATTCACCCACTTTAATAAAGACCCACTTATTCATTTATTTCCAAAGTCACTTTT
>APFE031110523.1:104348-157751 GCA_000404065.3 Pinus taeda
GTGGTATGCACCATGATATCTCAGACTTCTGCCTCCTCAAAGATACTCTGCATTCTCTCCTTCCAAACGTTGTAATTTGTATGCCCATCCAACCTATCCTCCACCCTCAATCCCAATGACATACTGCTGTCCTAAAACTGAAAAATAGCACTGCTGTAGTAAAGATAAACCTGTTGTTTATGAAAAATCAGCTTGCTGGAATTTTCTGAGTGAAAAATCAACAGCTGTAATTTTTCTCTTTTGCTGTCCCAAACTGCCCTTCAGCACTCAAGCTCTGATACCATGTTAAAATGTCTGTTTTCCCACCCCGGTTTTCAGTTTCTCCTTATTTCTCCCATGTAGTTAAATGCCCTTTCCCATAACCATACATTCAACAAGCTGGAAAAATAAATTTTGCTGAAAACACAAATTCTGGAAAATTTACAGAATGCTGGAAATTGCAGAAATAAAAATCAACAGTAATAAACAGCCATAAAAACACATTAAAACACTGATATTTTTTGGTCAACGTGACCCTGGAAAAACCCCCTACAACTCTTGGGGAAAACCAGTTTGAGAGCTCTTCTTTATTTCTGAAAAATGTCTTTTTACAGCAAGAAAATTTCAGCAAAAAAATTACAGCAAAATAATTTTTTTCAGCAAGCAAACTTATCCGTTTTCAGCCCAACGGACCACCTGGAAACTTCTCAGTTTTCAGCAAAAAAATCAACTTTTTCTGCTTGTTATTGCTGTTGTTCTGCTTGTCTTTCTGCTGTTCTGATTTTGCTGAAGAGCTGCCTGGTATGTGTGCCAAACTGCTGCCTCTTTCTCCTTCCAGAAATCTCCCTTGCTCTCTTTCTCTCCTTCTCCCAATCTGCTCATGAAAGAATGAATGATCTTTTCCTCCTTTTCATCCTTTAATATAACTCCAAGTGACTTTTGGGTGATCTCTAAATCCAATGGCTGAAATAGATTTAGATCAATGCCTGAGATTAAATGCACATTTAATTCTCACTTTCTATTTTTTAATTCACCCACTTTAATAAAGACCCACTTAGTCATTTATTTCCAAAGTCACTTTTCCTTTCTAATTTTTCATTGACTTTATAAAAGTCACTTTAAAATTAGACTTAGTAACTTTATCACTTAAAGTCACTTTTAAATTAGATTTTAACTTTATAAAAATTATAAAGTCACTTTAGGAGAAAAATTAAAATCTTTTGGACACTTTTCCCTAGGCCAAAGATCAAAGCCTAAGGGAACCACTTGTCCTCCGGTACCAAATTTCAACATTGAGAATACTTACTACAGAAGTAAATCTGTTGTATTAGCTTCCATATGTTTGTCAAATTGTTTAGCATAATATGGTCAATGTTATGTTAAATCAATATGCATAACCAATGCTAGAAACCAATGTTGCACGAAGCGGGTACGTTTTTTGGAAGTGGGGATGTGGAAGCGTCATTTTCCAAAAATGTAGGAAGCATCTGCTATATATATATTTATATTTTTTTTGCATTTATATTCAAAACAAACATCCCAAATACCAAATTAGTTGTAGAAGACATGAAAACATGCATATTTTTACATAAATCAAGATAGATATGGCATCCATGATTCCATTGTACATCAATGTTTAATTATTTGAGCATCAACCATCTATATTCTAGCAATTACAAAGATACATTAAATTTTTAAGCATATTAGAAAACATAAAACATTTAAGTATATTATAAAACATAAAACATTTAAGCATATTATCTAGCAAGTGAGCAACTGTGAACATTAGTGATGTTTAAAATTCAAATAATAATGTTTACAAAATAGGCCACTTGGTCATCGCCAAGACAAAAAAGGTTCAAATTTACAACAAGCCTACAAGTCTAATGATTAATCTATGACAAACGTAGTAAATTGTGAATATATATACTAATCTCCCCTCCTTCCACCACGAAGAGAATGTGGCAGTGGGCCTCCAAGTGGTCGCAATGATGGTGCCTATGGAAGTTTTGGGAGTGGGACTGAAACTGATGAAGACAAAGCCCCTGTTGTTGGTCTTGAACCATGGAACTTGGGAACCAAGGGACTAGATGGGGGTGGCATTTCGACTCGATTATCATCATCCGGGAATCGCTCAAAAAATTCATACAAAAAAACCACTAATTAACAAAAAAAATAAAAAACAGGAATTAGAGAAATGCTTTATAAGCAAAATTCATACCACAATGGACATACCTGGAGAAGAGCATCCTCTAATTGCTCTAATCGCAACACTCCATCCTCCAAATTGGGCTCCTCTGGATGCCTGTCCCAAAACTTAAGTTCTTTATTATTTTTTGCATCATCATAGTAATGGGATAGCAATCGCAATTTGTATTGAACATAAACCAAGCTCTCTACCTGGTCTAAACTCAACCTGTTCCTTTTAACATTGTGGATGAAAGAATAAGAGTTGCAACACCTCGTTGTAGAAGAAGTGTTTACTTCCTATGATAGCACCTGCAATGCCAAAGTTTGTAGAAGTGGAGTAGCACCTCCATGCATGTTCCACCATTGAAGAGAGGAAAAACTCTCTCGATCTCTGATTGCATGCATGCTCCCAAATGGACCATTGCTAAGCGTATAGTTGCTCAACTGTTTATTGTAGAAATTTCTCATTTCCCACCTCGGTTTTCAGTTTCACCTTATTTCTCCCATATAGTTAAATGCCCTTTCCCATATCCATACATTCAATAACTGAAAAAATAAATTTTTGCTGAAACACAAATTCTGGAAATTTTACAGAATGCTGAAAAATGCAAAAATAAAAAATTCAGCAGGTACAAACAATGATTTAACACATTTGAACACAGTGATTTTTGGTCAATGTGAGTCTGGAAAAACCCCGGTCTAAACTCAACCTGTTCCTTTTAACATTGTGGATGAAAGAATAAGAGTTGCAACACCTCGTTGTAGAAGAAGTGTTTACCTCCTATGATAGCACCTGCAATGCCAAAGTTTGTAGAAGTGGAGTAGCACCTCCATGCATGTTCCACCATTGAAGAGAGGAAAAGCTCTCTCGATCTCTGATTGCATGCATGCTCCCAAATGGACCATTGCTAAGCGTATAGTTGCTCAACTGTTTATTGTAGAAATTTCTCATTTCCCACCTCGGTTTTCAGTTTCACCTTATTTCTCCCATATAGTTAAATGCCCTTTCCCATATCCATACATTCAATAACTGAAAAAATAAATTTTTGCTGAAACACAAATTCTGGAAATTTTACAGAATGCTGAAAAATGCAAAAATAAAAAATTCAGCAGGTACAAACAGTGATTTAACACATTTGAACACAGTGATTTTTGGTCAATGTGAGTCTGGAAAAACCCCCTACAACTCTTGGGGAAAACCAAATCGAGAGCTCTTCTTTATTTCTGAAAATGCCTTTTTTATAGTGAGAAATATTCAACAAAAAATCAACAAGCAAATTTACAACTTATCTCTTTTCCTGTGCCTCACAGCAAACTGGAAATTACGGCAAACAGGACAACAATAAATGCTATATGGCCTCCTCGATTTTCGTGCCCACTTTCAGCCTTAAATGCTGTTGTACGGCTTGCATTAAGTGCGCTGTACGGATTGCAATAAATGCGTTGTACGTACCTCGATTTGTGTGCAGAAAAAACAACAAACTGCTCCTCGATTTCTGTGCAAACCAGCTGTACGGATTTCTAGAAAATCTTGCCAAAATCAGCGTTTCATTGTGTGCAGAATCAGGTGTACAAATCTGCTCAACTGCTGCCTTGGAATGTGTGCCAAGCTGCTGTCTCATTCTCCTGTTTGTCCAGAAATCTCCCTTGCTCTCTTGCTTTCCTTTTCTGAATTTGCTCATGAAAGAATGAATGACCTTTTGCCTCCTTTTCCTCCTTTAATCTAATCATAAGTGACTTTTGGGTAACCTTTAAATCCAATGGCTGAAATAGATTGAGATCTAGGGCTGAGATTAAATGCTCATTTAAATCTCACTTTTTATTTTTTAATTCGCCCCATTTTAAAAAGACCCATTTAGTCATTTATTTTTAAAGTCACGTTTCCTTTCTAATTTTACATTAACTTTATTAAAGTCACTTTAAAATTAGACTTTAGTAACTTTGTCACTTAAAGTCACTTTTAAATTAGATTTAACTTTATAAAAATTATAAAGTTACTTTAGGAAAAATTAAATTCTTTTGGACACTTTTCCCTAGGCCAAAGATCAAAGCCTTAGAGAACCACCTGTCCTCCGGTACCAAATTTCAACATTTATGTACCATGGCAGCAACCTCCTCACCAGGGACTAATTTACCCAATGCAATCATATATTTTTCTAGAACCTCTGGATCTAAGTGTGGTTTTCTCCTGTCCCCCCCCCACACCCAAAGTGCTAGTGTTGAAAGCCATGATGGATGATAGTATTTAGGTGTCAAAACATATGCTAATGCATGCAATGAAACATTTAGCATTTCGCATCGGTTTTCCACCTCTACACAAATATAATTGTACAAGGTTTTCTCTAGTCTCAACAATGCCTTTAATCTGCCCAAACATGTTATCCATTTGCTCATACACCTCCCCAATTATTGGCCGATCTGAATATGCAAACTTTATCATGTAATAAATTGGTTTCGTGATTTGTAAAACATATTTAACTTGTGACCAAAAATAACATGTCAAGAATAATGTCCTTGGCTACATTAGCACCATCTTTATCAATGTTAATTTCTTCCCATGATTCATAGGCCACCATATTAGTTAAAGCTTGTCACACCTTCACTAGCCGCCTAAAGGTGAGGTAATAACTTGCAAATCTTGTTTTTGCAAGCTTAGGCAACTGCAACATGGAGTAAGTGCCATAGAAGTAGTTTACCCTTGTATGCCCTGTGATAAATTTAATGAGTTGCTTCCCTTTCTTGTACAGCTCATTAATCCATCCACATTCTTTATGCTTCACAATATCATGCATCAAATGGTTCAAGGTGTGTACCAAGCACCCAAACCAAGAGATGTGTGGATGAGTACCCTCAATAACTTTTCCTGCTGCCTTACAATTTGCTGCATTATCTATAATCACTTCAACCACATTATTTAGACCAACATCTCTGATTGATTGCAATAGGAGATCTGCAATGTTTTGGGAACTTGCACTGATGGAGGAGGAGTCATGACATGCAATAAATACTCCACCACTAGCAGAAACATTGAGAACATTTACCAAATGTTGGTTTCTAATATTTTTCCACCCATCTAATACAATGGATACCCCACAATCCACCCACTCATTTGTAAAACGTGTCAAAGCTCTTTGAATCTTTGCTTTTTCTCTTTCTAATAACGCTGTTCTAGCTTTCTCATACTTGGGAGACTTGTATCCTTTTAGGGCTTCATTAATGGCCTTTACCATTTCATGCCAATAGGGAGAGCGAAGCACATTGAATGGTACACTGCAAGCAAAAAGAAATCGGACTATCTTTCCATCCACATCATCCCTCCCAACAACATTTAAGAAATCCCCTATTATTCCTTTACCTTCAGAGGTTGCATAAGTACCATGAGGAGATGAGCTACCAAATCTAGAGGTTGCACTTGATTCACACTGAGCTTTTTGTTTCTTGCTTTTTTGTTGTGCAAACTCCTCTATTTGGATGTATTTTCTTCTTTGTTTAGCTGAAGTGTTTGGGCAAAATTTTATCCCCACAACACCCTTTTTATCATCATTGTCCATCACCCCGCAAAGATGCCTCCTCACATGGGTATATGAGCCACTAAATGGTTTTTCTCCATGACAACCATGAGGGCACAAAAATTTGTAGCTTCCACAACCTTTTCGCCTTCAAGTTTGGTCACATAGTTCCAGAAGGGCATCAATGCAGCGTTCCCCTCTAGTGTTTCAGTGTTCCCTTCAAGTTCGTCTCCTTCCTCTTCAAACCCTTCCTCCTCATCATACATTGGGTCATTCATATGGGACAACTTGCAATTAAATAAGCAAGAAGAAAGAATGGGGAAGAGTAGGAGAGGGAGGAAAAATATACAAAAAACAATGACAAAAAAATGAGGGGGTTTGGGGTTTGCACTTACCTCTTTAGCTCTTGTAGATGGAAGCCCTTCTTTACTCCTCCAATCTCCTCCTCCTCTTATCTCCTCTTTTTTCACTCCTCCAAGCTCTCCTCAAGTCTCTCCTCTCTTCTCCAAGCTCTCAAAAAATACAAGCGAGCAAATGAGAGGTGAAAGGGGGCCTTTAATCCCTTCATTCTTTACCCTAACCCATCTTGGACCCACCCCAAGCAATAGAAAAAAAATAAATAAAGAAAAAGTCGAATTAGTGGGGCTGCACGACAGAACTGGCCGGCGACCCACGAAATTGGTCGCGATCTGTACGGATCCGACCTTGAAACAGACGTTTCAGTTGGGCGATCCACCGACCGAAACACGGATTGGAAATTCCGAAACATGGATCGGGTCGGACGTTTACGATAGGGCAGGAACCATTTTTTTAGCCTGATTTGTGTTTCTGAATTTTCGAAACGCGTTTCGGCCGACGGATTACCCACAGATCCGTACAAATCGTTTTTCAGGGTTTTGATCCGGGGGGAGGGGGGCGTTTCGTGCAACACTGCTAGAAATTACTACATCATGAAGATAAAATAAGCTGAAAAATCAGATTTGTAGGTACACAAAGTTTGGACAACTGAAACACTTCATATATATGTATCAACAACTTAATACAAGCTGGTTTCAGGTTAATCTTTACAAATTCTAGTTAGGGAAACCATAAGGCCCTAGCCACCAACTACACTTAGCTAGGAATCACTTCTGAATAGAGTTGGTCGCTTCACCAAAGGTCCGCAACAGACCAGCATACAAACTATCAAGTCCTCCTTGGTACCTACATTTGCATCTCACAAGTGTACAAGAGAAAACAAGATAGTGTCTTGCCATCTTTTCTATATTAGGCACTCCAAGTAGTACATGGGTTTCCAAATGCCCCAAAATCCGAGTTTCTTTCTCTCACAAGAATTACGAGAACAAGTGCTCCCTTTTGCTCCTCTGGATTTTTTCCCAAATTCTAACTTCTTTGTCTTCTTAGAGTAGTCCCTAAGCCTAGTTTTCTTGAATCTCCTCAAGAACCCTAGCACTCATAAAGTGCAAGTTTCAATGAAGGAGAAGTACAATGAAAAATTCAAGTTTGTTCTAGCTCTCACATTTCTAATGCATGTATGTGATCAACATGATCAATGAAAACACTCTCTCCTCCCTTTATTTATATGAAAAATGAGGTAGGCCAACAATAGCAAAGTGGAAAATCGCTGCAACATACAACCTAACTAAATAGTCGATAGGTCTACATGTGAATTGCTCCAAGTCTAAGTAACACACATCAAGTGCCAAGGTGTGCATGGCCAACATGTAAGAGTCAAGAGGTGAGTACTTCATAAGAAGTGTACAACACTTCTCTAAAGGATCTCCAATGCTCCAATGCTCTTTCTTAAGCCATGTGTACATTTCTGACCACCACATTTGAATAATCATTCCTCAACTCGAGTATGCTCATGTCAAGCACAAGCCTCTATGCCATCAACTGAGTGCTCTTTGTTTATGTATGGTTTAGTGCCCTCCTCTTAGATGTCTAGCACCTCCAAATGGTTTATCAACCAATGAACAAAAGTATCCACTTCATAATGTGTGCAAGACATCGTAGCAATCGCTTCACTGATCATTGACTCTTCAAGCAGATGACAGTCAGTGTTGGCTGAAAATTTCAGCCCATATACCACAAATCTAGGAGCTAATTTCGACTTCAAAATGTCATCTTCTACATTTAGGTAATAAGCTATAGCAAAATCACAAACTAGGCCTTGGAAGCTTGCCATACTCCATAAAATGTCTCATCTGCACTTGCAAATTGCATTTCTTGTGGCTGAACTTGATCCACAACCACCTATAGACGACCATGTGGTGTCTTTACATCGATCCACTAATCATATTGTATTGTTCTTGGTGGGACTAATCTTGATGAACTTAATGGCCTTGGTTATACTTCCCCACCTAGCATTTTTTCTTCATGTTTTCGAGTCTTCCACCTTCTCTTGCATGATGGGATTGTGGAGCTTTCCTTGCTTTACATATTCAAGTTATCCACCTTCTCCTCTTCCACGACTTATGGGGGCTCTTGTTTTGTTACATCTTCAAGCCTCCTGCCTCCTCCATCACTGAATTGTGGGAAGTCTAATGCCACTTGTGCTACCCAATAACATCACATGATGGCCGCTGAAACTTTTGTACTTCACTTCATTGTAGGTTTGTTTGTTTTTCAGCATCAAATTATTCATCAACAATTTGATTCAGATCAGAATTTTTATTGATTCTAACATCATTGCTCACAACATTGCCATTTTTGCAAGAATCGTCCAACCTATATACTTTGTTCTCATCAGTATACTAGTCAAATAACAAGTTTGCAAGTGTGGTAACGTCATAAGTGATCATATCGAATGTTTTTAAAGGGTTCACATTTTGTATCACATCAGCATAAGTGGAACACACAAATTTAGCAATTGATAGCCATAATATATAGTTTATTAATAAATGAATAGATGATGTTTACATTTTGTGGGAGGCCCTGGCTATATACTGCCTTGGGTGCCTTTTGGTGAATGGGTATGATCTTTGATCATGTCCTTTGCCTACTAACTTATAAACTAACTAATTTTTTATATAACATTGTCTTCCTCTCAAAAGAATGCTTTGTCCTCAAAGCATATGTAACGATGGATGTTGCTGACAAAATGCTTCAGTCTCCCAAGAAGCTTCTTCTTCTGGTAAGTCCTTCCACTTGATCAAGTATTCCTTGATTACACGAGATTGAAGCTTCCTTTCTCTGGTAGATAAGATACCTTCCGGTTCTAAAATGACCCTTCCTTCCTCATTTAGGGGTGGAAGCGTTGTTTGCGCTGATTGATGGTCGCCCAGTGCCCTTTTAAGGCAGGAGACATGGAAGATGTTGTGAACAGGACTTTTCTTTGGAAGGCTTAACTATATGCAACTTGGTTGATCATTTTATTGATCTGATATGATCCATAGAATTGTTTGTATGGTTGGAGCTTGACAAATACCCATTCTCTGACCTCAAATTCTCTTTCGGTTCTGTTTCGGTCCGCTTGTTGCTTCATATTGTTCCTTGCAATATTCAAGTTCTCTTTTAGGGTTTGGACGATTTTCTAGGTTTCTTCTAGTTGATTTTTAACAACAGGTAGATTTGTTTGGACGATAGCTAGATCCTTCCATTTTGGAGGTTCGTACCCATACAAAGCTTGGAATGGAGCCATTTTTGATGACGTATGATAAGTAGAATTATACCACCATTCATCGAGATGCAACCACTGAGGCCACTTATTTTGTTATTCTGTAGCGTAACAATGTAGGTAGGCTTGCAAACATTTATTGACAACCTCTGTTTGTCTATCTGTTTGAGGGTGATAAGCGGAACTCATATTTAGGTAGGTTCCTATGTGGTTGAACAATTCCTTCTAGAAATTACCTTTGAATTTGGCATCTCTATTGCTCACAATGACTTTCAGAAAACCGTGTAATTTATATATATTTTTGCAAAATATTTCAGCGATTTGTTTAGCTGAGTTTGATTTCTTTATTGCCATAAAGTGAGCATATTTGGTGAGTCTGTCGACCACTACGAAAATCTTGTCCTTGCCTTCAGATATAGGTAATCCCTCAATAAATTCATTGGTATTTCTTCCCATTTTTGATTCGGAACGTTTAAGGGCTGAAGTAATCCAGGCGTCATAATATTTTCACTTTTATTTCTTTGACATGTGTCACATTCTGCTACATACTTCTGAATATCCGTGACTCATTCCCTTCCAAAAGAATGACGAACGTGCATTGTAGTAAGTTTTAGAGAATCCTACATGTCTGGCTGACAGTGAATCATGTGACTCCTTGAGTATCTTGGATTTAAACTTGGAGTTTGCATTCAGATAGATTCTTCGTTTGTACTATAGAATATCATTCTTCCATTCAAATTTTGAGTTGTTTGGAAGGTTATTGATTATCACAGATATTTCTGGATCCTTGGCATATTCACTTCGAATCTCATTAAGCCATTCAAGAACAACAACTGAGATTGCAAGTAATGTTGGTTCTTCGTCCTTCCTAGATAGGGCATTTGCTACGACATTGTCTTTTCCCCTTTTATGTAGTATCTCCATGTGAAAGGCGACAATATTTCAATCCATTTTTGTTGTTCTTCGGAAAGTGTTTTTTGTTGAAGGAGGTGTTGGACACTGTTATGGTTCGTTCGAATGGAGAACTTACTTCCCAAAAGATATTGTCTCGACTTAGCTAGTGCGTGCATGATAGCGAGCATTTCCTTGTTGTAGGTAGACTTGAGACGTTCTCTTTTATTGAGCTTCCTTCTTTCAAAAGCTAATGGATGCCCTTCTTGCATTAACACTGCGCCTATACTGAATCCAGAAGTATCACACTCAATGATAAATGGTTTAGAGAAATCTGGAGTTGCCAATGCCAGGGTGTTAGACATAACTTCCTTAAGTTATTCAAAACACCTTCCTGCTTTCTCATCCCATTGAAATGAATTCTTCTTTAAAAGGTTTGTCAGAGGTGCAGTTATATGTGCATAGTTTTTAATAAATCTTCGATAATATAGTCAATCCTAAGAACCCTCTTAGCTTGGATATATTAGCTAGTTTGGTCCATTCCTTTATAGCTTTGATTTTATTAGGGTCCACCTTTATGCCTTCATGGGATACAATGTGTCCGAGGTATTCTACTTCTTCCTTTCCAAAGGTGCATTTGGATTTTTTTTTTTTGCGTAGAACTGATGCTCTTTGAGTGTTGTAAGAACTTTATTCAGATGTTGTAAGAGCTCCTTCCAAGTTTTACTGTAAATTAAAATATTATCAAAGAATATTAATACAAACTTCCTAAGATATGGATGGGATAATTCGTTCGTAGTGGTTTGGAACGTTGCTGGTGCATTGGTTAACCCAAATGGCATTACTTTAAATTCATATTGAACTTCATGTGTTCGGAATGCCGTTTTTGGTATGTCTTCCAACCTGATTCTGATTTGGTAATAGCCTGACCTTAAGTCCAATTTTGAGAAGTATTTTGCGTCATGTAGTTATCCAACATTTCTTCGATAAAGGGGATTGGAAATTTGTTTTTAATCGTTATTTTGTTTAATCCTCTATAGTCAATGCATAGCCTGAATGAACCATCCTTCTTCCTTACCAATATCACTGTCGCAGCATACACACTCTTACTTTTCGAAATGATCCCACACTTTAAAAGGTCTTGGATTAATCTCCCAATTTCTGTCTTTTGGTGATGTGGATATCGATACGGCTTGATGTTGACGGGCTCTGACCCTGCTTTGACTTCTATTGTATGCTCAATTTCCCTGTTACGAGGCATTTTCAGAGGCAAGTTTTGAAATACCTTTTCATGCTTCTGAATTATATCTTGTACCTTTGGTGACTCTTCGCTGATCATGTTTGCGATTTCTAATTGGTGACATTGTACTACATAAGCTGGTGCTTCTTTTCGAATCATCTTCATCATTTGAGTTGACGATACAATTTGATTTTCTGGTGCTTGGAATCTGTATAACTTTTAAAGTTTTACCTCTGCCCTTCCCAGTTAAATCTTATGAACTATACTTGATGGTTGACAAATAAGTGCCTAGAGTTTGTAGCCATTGGATACCTAAGACCACATCTACTCCACCTAATGGTATAGTGAAGAACAAGGATTCTAAATTAAAGTTTTGAATTTGCAATTTGACCTTATGGCATTTCCCTACCTTTTCGATCTTCTTACCATTGGCTATCATCACCTTCATGTTGGGTAAGGGAAATGAGAAAATGTTGAGTCTTTTTGCCACGGTTGCATCTAAAAAATGATGGGTACTACCATAGTCGATGAGAACCACTACGTTGTTCTTCTTTATATGTCCTTTCAATTTTAGAGTCTATGGTTGTGATATACCTGTCATAGCTGATAGTGACACTTGTGGAATACCTCCATCATCCAATTCTGGAGAGAATTCTAGGGCATCTTCTGTTTCTTCTATGTCGGAATCATCGCTGTTTGAATCATTAGTTGCTTCACAGTTATATAGGTTCTTTGATTCTTTTCCTTTTGCACACCTATGTTTAGGGTTCGACTTCTCGCCACAACGTTTGCATTTGCCTTCTTTTATCCTTTGCATTTCTACGTTAGATTTTTCGCCTTGACGACGATGTGGTGGAACATATCTTGTATTATCTGTATCCACAGATTAGAGCATTCTTCGTCTCGAATATACTTTTTCTGGTTTTGAACATGGTATTTGTTCAAATTTCTTTTCAGCAACTTTTGCTTTCTGTCTTGCTACTTCTATTGACGTGATGTCATGAAGCTCAAGTTCTACTTGTAGATGAGTTTTAAGTTTGGAGATGTATGATTGAATTAGACGAGATTCTGATAACCTAGGTACTCGTGTTGCTAAGGTGTCCCATTCTTGAGTGTACTCATCTACATTTCCTTCTTGTCGCAATCTAATGAGTGTTGAAAAGAACTCTTCTTCCTTTACACCTTGGAATCTTTTAAAGAATGCATCCTTAAATTTTCTCCAACTGATGGCGATTGTCGTCTTCTTCCATCACATATACCAAATTTTTTCTTTTAGGGGTGGTTCATGCAGTGGCCACTACATCAACGAAAAAGATGGGCAGATCAACCTCGAAGGGAATCCTTTAAAGCCTGTCGACAAGACTAGTAGGGCCTAACCCCAAGGGTGTCAAGGAGAATTGACCTTGTGACCTCCCGATCAACGCAGTACTTAACAAGGGGATTCGAGCAATTGAGCTAACCCTTGGGGCTACCACATATACCCATTATATGCTTGTCCTTCCATTTTCATGGAAGCGTGCTTGATCTTTTCATCATCAATTGTTGATGTCGTAAATCTTGATGTATTCTTCTGCTTCATTTAGCCATGCAACACTGTATTTTTCGTTACCATCGAATTTGGGCGGCTCGATTTTTGCCTTTCGTTAATACATCGCTAATGGTGGAGCGAAAAGAGGGGTATTGATTGGCGAATGAATTTCAGAGTTGCTTATTTGAAAAAGTTGTGTTACTATTTCCTTGATGGTGCGTGGATGATTTTTTTGGAGACTCCGCTTTTTCATGAGAATTTGATGAATTGTGTTGTCGATTGCCTCCATCATCTTGAAGTAGTTATTCGGGTGTAACCTTCCTTTCACACTAAGTGTTCAGCAACGTCATTGTCTGACTATGATTCATTTCGGATTGGATATGGTTCTGCCCGAACTGTAGTTCTATCCGATTTGTCGTATCCTGAAGCTTCTTGATATCGTCAAAATGTCCGATAACCCTACTCTTGAGATCAACTAATTTTTAGTTGAAATCATTGGAGTGTCTAGTAACCCTATTCTCCAAATCAATCAATCTTTTGTGGAAATCGGCCATTGACATCGATGATATTGAACGTGTTTGTGGGGGTGTATATTTGTCCGCCAGCTGAAAATTCCTTCCTTAACTTGAACTATTTTTTTGTTTTTGTTTTTTGTATATTATATTATAATATATATTAAATTAGTATAGTTATAAACATATTATAATTAATTAAAGCTAATTAATTAAATTATGCATAGTCATAAACTAAATACTAAATTAATTAATTGAAGTTAATACTTTTTAACAATGTTCCACCAAGGTTCTGGGATGAGGGAGCAACCTATGCAAAAGCTCCCGACCAATTTTTAGGAAACATGGGGGGACGTCAGGGTCTTAAAAACTTATAAATATAATATATAATTTATAAATTGAGTCCACTATGACAATTGGGTTTGAATTGAAAAGCTGCAAAGCATGATCTTTGATATGAATATCATTATCTAATATCATATAAATTTAAAATTCTAATTTATAATCATACATCATACATTATGATTAAAGTTTAAACCATATTGATGTTCCACTTCCTACTATGAAAATTGAATACTGAACAGTGAATATTGACATAAAATTATAAAAGTCAAGTCTGATACATCATACATCATAAGTCAAAATTTTATAGAATTATAAAAGACTAAAGTCAAGTCTGATACATCAAGAGTCAAAATTTCACAGAGTCAGAATAACATAAGAACATCAACACATCAAAATATAAACGAGCATAATTTTGCTCAAGCCTCAAGGTAATGCCTTGCTAGTCTTTGCATCCAGCTACTGCATGAATAAATCAGGATCAACCATATCACCATCTGAATCTGAATCACTAGCATTCTCAAACATGCTAAGTGGCACACCAACCAACCCCAATTGTCTCTCATCAAGTCTCTTCTCCATATCTCCCTGTGCATCATCCTCTGGATCAACATCCCATCGTGTTGTTGGTCCCTTCAAATACTCAGGTGTCTTCCTATGCTCAAGACATAGGGCAGTATGCATAGCAACTAACTTCTCCGCTCTTTTAGAGGTAAACTTGTTCCCCTTGATAGAGTGGATGAAGCTATATGTGGACCAATTCCTCTCTGCTGCAGAGGAACTAGGAACGTCTTGTGAATGGAGTGAGGGGCCAAGGTGAATAATGAATTAAATTAAAAAAAAAAAACGAATGGAAATCCTAAAGTACTAAAACTAATGTTAAATTTTAATTATAAACAAAAGTTTATTTAAAAAAATCGGGCTCCTCAACCCCCCACGTCTGCCCTCGAGCCCCCTTGACACCCCACGATCCCCCACGACCCCCTTTTCGGGAACGATCGCTCAGCACAAGGAAACGACCCCCTGGCACGTCCCCTTGCGTACCCTGTTTTTTGGGAGCGTGGGGAAACGACCCCTTCTCGTCCCCAAGCCTCCGGACTGTGGGGGAGCAAGGAAACTAGACCCCTAGGCATGGGGGGGGGGAGTCCCCATGGAACACTGCTTTTTAAGGATTAACCTTAAGTATATATATGTATGTGTATGCACATAGTGTTCAAAAGTTCGATGGAGACAGATGCAAATAGGGACAGTGGAATTCGAGGCATAAGACGTTGGCGGGAGCACGATGGCGGGGAGATGACGTGGGGCACAGCGGAAGAAGAAGGCGGTTGAGGACTACGATTTGCTGGCTGTGATGAACAAGGCGGTGGCTGGCAGCGTCTGCAGAAAACGGTGGTGTAAGGAAATTACACGATCCGAACGCAAACTTTTGTGTATTTGCAGGCAGAGAAGCGAGAATGGACCGCTCTGATACCAGATGGAACACACGAATTTAGCAATTGATAGCCATAATATATATTATATTGAAAATGAATAGATGATGTGGGAGGCCCTGGCTATATACTGCCTTGGGTGCCTCTTGGTGAATGGGCATCATCTTCGATCATGCCCTTTGGCTACTAACTTATAAACTAATTTTTTATATAGCAATAAGCCTCCTTAAGTTTGGCTTCCATGACAACTTTTGTGGGTCACATTTTCATTGATATATATTATATATCTGTATTCACTGCATCAGCGAAATATTCATCTAGAACCATTTTACCTTGTAGCATCTTCTTCATGATGTCTACTACTCTGTTAGTCCACCTTTCACCTGTTAAATTTCTGTGAAGCTCTGCAACTACTTAGATGAAAAACTGAAAACTGAAACTAGTTTAGTTTCACCAAGATGCAAAGTCTCTTAACAATTCATATGCAGTAGAATAAAAACACAGATATAAAAACACAAGCACAAATTGACACACTTTTTCTCAGGAAACCTGACAGGGAAAACCTGTGTGCTTGGTTAGGTTATTTTATTGATTGTCATTGGAGCAATTGAATCTATTACAAAGCACTCTGTCTCTCTTGAGAAAGCGTTCTGCTTCTCACGTAAAACTCAGCTAGTACAATCGATCTTGTCCTTCCTTGATCACAACTTGATCTTGGTTCCTGCACACAACTGATCCTTCTGCTGCCTCCTTGACTTGCTCTGCAAACCATGCTGTCTTTCCTTAATTCTTCTCCTCCTTGTCTTCCTTACCCTTGTGTTGATCTCCTATTTCCTAGTGCACTTCTGGGTCCTGTTTCTTAGCACACTTGAGCACAACCAATCAGCTCTCAAATCCTAGCGCACATGTGCTCCTATTCTTTAGGACACATTTCCTGCACTCCATCACCAAGGCCGTCTTACAAATCGTGAGCTTTGTCTTTTCACAATCCTTTGTGCACAAAACAGTGCAATTTACTAGTGCCTTCATCATTCCTTTATAGATTCGATGCACGCTAAATTAGGCCAGTTCAAATATAGAACTCGAGCGCTGATAGCGAGTTAACTGAGAGTGTTACTCGATCTCCTTCCAATCATCACTGGAGTTGGTAACTTGTGCTCTCTCCAATCAGCACTGGAGATCTAATTCACTCTTCCTTCGATCAAGACTGAAGACTAACTTGCTCTAATTGAATTGCTAACTGCCACCTCATTCTATAGTCTAATTGATGAGGAATCCAATCAACTGAAGCTCCAACTCTACACATGCTAACTTGATGATTATTTCAGTAAACTGGAAATAACTCTACCTAACTGGGGTCTAACTCATGAGTACAATTTGAGGTCTTCACTGGCTAAGGCACAAGCCATAAGACTTTGTTCGCTACATTTTCAACATCATCATCACCTCTTTGCCTCGGAACTCATTCTTTCTTAAAGTTGACAAACATATCAAATTGATCGCCACTATAGAATGGGATCACATTAATCTTCCTACTAGATGTTTCCTGTATGTTTGCCTCAAGTTTGTAAAAACATTTAATGCATCTAACTCTTGCTTAAGAAAGATGGGCCATGATTTTTGTGAAAAATCATCAATAGGAAGCATAAAATACCTTGGACTTGATAATGCTGGTGTTCTTGCGAGATCGGAAATTTCAACATGTACAAGTTCCAATGCTTTGCTTTCTCCCATGTTGGTATCTTCATTATGCTGCTTCACATTTGTGCATGTTTGACATCTCTCCTCTGTTTTCTCAATATTAGGTAGGCCAACAACCATCTCAAACCTACTTAGAAAGGAATGTGGAAAGCATAACTACTTGTATGTTTGATGTCAAAGTACATTGACACCGGACTCTGCTATCCAGCAATTTTTTTAGGATTTTTTGGGTGTTGGCATAGGAGCTTGGATTATCTGGTTATCCTGGCTGAGTCTAGACATGTCTAGGCCGATTATTTCTTATTTTTTATTTGTTTGTGCTTAGGTCAGAGAGAAGCACCAAGAGGTGGGTAGATGATAGCATTTCATCAGACTTTAGATCCCTGAGGATCATGAAAACCATCCTCAACAAGCGTATCCCTTACAGGGGAGTTGTTATAGATCTTGAGACAGTTCATGCAGCACATTGAAACAAGCTATTTATTTATTTTCAGAGCTTGACGGGGGCCACTTCATTTGCATGAAACATATCTCAGAGCAGATCTTGTCACTGTTGTGAAAATCACACTAATATCGGAAAATCGCGATTTTTTGATTTTGGCGATATTATCGCCCGATTTTTATGCTGTTTTTTTTGTTAGTTTTTTCTTTTTCTTTCCACAAAAAGTCGTGAATTTTTTTTTTTTTTTTTTTTCTGAATTTTTATTTTTATTTTTTTGTTCTCCGATTTTTTGATGAGGAGGTGACACAACCTACCCAGGCTATCCGTCACCAGTAGAGGATGTGGTCTACGTTCTTCAGCGTGTAGAGCACAGCAGAGTCCACTGCCAACTCCACCGGCATCTACATCTAGAGGGGCAGAGGAAATCAGTAGTATTAGACTTTAGTTATTTGGTTCATTTCATTGTGTATGACATTATGACTCATGATATGAGATACATTATTATATTTTTCGTTGATATTTTGACGCTGAGTTGGGAGTCATGAGTCAGGACTTACTATTCAGGACATGATTCACTGTTATGTGTGATGTAGCACTAGAAATGATATTAAACATCTTTATATATTAGTTCTTTTATCATATTTATGTGTCAATGTATTTATTTTATGTTCTAGATGCTTTAGATATTAAAAAAATTGAAAAAAAATGAATATTTTTGTATGTTATGATTTTTTTCCCTATTTTTACTGATTTTTTCCCGATTTTTACGATTTTTTCCGATTTGTTCCCCTCGCCAATAATATCCCGATAATGATTACTGCAACATTGGATCTTATTGCTCTTCCAGATCCTCCAATCATTCATTACCATTAGTCTCTTCTATTTTGCCTTAGATGTTAGGAGTGAGAGCATTGGAGGTGGTTGATCAATGCCTCTCAAGGGAGACAATATCCACCCTTACCTCTCTGTAGGGATTATTATTAGGTTCTCAGCAGTACTTGCATGTTTTTGCATTCCTGTTCTGCTCTCCTGTTTTAGTGTATGAGACTACAAATCTTATCTAGTCTTACATCGTTTAGATCTACTTTTCTTCTTTTATTTACTTTATAGAAGTGGCCTTGCACTCACACTGTGTACTCCACACTAACCTAATTAGCAGTCCCTTTGACCTATTTGTTGTCATCTTTTGGACATTAATAAAAATTATATTATCTTATCATATCTACCCAATGATTTACCAAACACGTCATTTGTTTTTTTTGTTTTTTTCCACTGAATAATCAAATCAAAGTTTTGGCTTGCAATTAAAACTTATTTCTGTCTCAGTCAATTGCCTTCCTCTTATGTCCAATGCTTGATTTGTGTGTGTAGTCCCTCCATTTGACTTCGATCTGTAGTGGTCCCTAGGTTCCTCATCTGCTTCCTCCTTGTCAATTCCCATGTTGCTTGCACAACTAGTGGGTTAAGTTTCAGTTCAATTTCATTATGCTGGATCATTTAAAGGTACATTCAGAGCTTCACACGGATCAAGGCCTGCTACACATTGTGTTTCATTGGGTGTTGAGAACTTGCCATTTTTGGCAGTTCTACTTTCTAGGAGGGAATGTTTTGGGGCGCGCATGTAAGAGTTACGTATATGCTTGGTCCTTGAGGGTTCATGAACCCGATGAGCTGTTTTCCATGTCTATATTTGGCAGGTGCGAATGTAGTTTATGGTTCAAGTATGCAGTCATGAATTTGTTGTTGAGCTCTCGTTTGGGTGGAGGAGTTGTTAGTGATATTAGAGTTGAGCAGTTGGCAGATGTATCTCATGTTGACATGTGGCAACTATATTAGACATATCAGAGTGCACATTGGGATTTGTTCATGCTTGATTTGTAGGGAACATCTTCTCAAGTTTACATGCACACATATGAGGCTAAGCATACTAGTATTCCATGTAGAGTCAATTTCATGCTTTTTCTGCATACTTTATACTATTAACTGCCATGCTAATTCACTCAAAAAAGTATGTTGTAAGTATCCCACATTTATCGTTGCCTTATTCTTGAGGTTTCCCTATAAGAGTGTTTTCTCTTCTATTGAAGTTGCAGTTAGCATCCATGCAACCTGCTTTTCAGTGAGAATTCACTGTTATTTACCTTGTGCATGCACTCTATTTATTAGAAAAGTGAAAACAATCATATCCACGGAGAGGAGTGCTCTAATCAGTGTTAATAGCGAGAGGAGTGCCCTAATCAAAGTGTCAATAGCAATTTCCTTTGGTTATTAAAAGCAAACCGCAAGTGTGACGATGTGATGTGTCCTGAAAGAGACTACTTTCAGCCTATTGTTGCAATTTATTATTAGAAACAGCAATATTGTCAAAGGTGCTAAACAGGAGTGATTACTATTAGAAGTGTGCTCTAGTAAAGCAGATTTGGTGCCCAGTGTATGCATGTTGATTAGAGCAAGCAGAAACAGTCAGTTGCCTAGGAAACTGTGCCTTAATGATGCCGTTCTTGTCTGCTTTTTCATGTTTTTAATAAATATACAACAGTACCTAAGAAGAGCAACCCTCCAATGAGGTATAAACGGCAGAATTTTGCAGTTAATTAAGGAAAGACAACAGATAAGGAGATTGGGTGCGCTCTGTCTGGGAAGTGTTTTGGACTCGTCTTCATGGATGCAGTGGACACACTTTGGAAGCAGATCACATGTGGGCAAATTTGACTTCAGTTTGATCCCTCTCTCTCTCTACACTCTTAGGGCACACTATCCCTCTCATATGTGTCTTGAGTTCTATATAATAGAGCTGGAAATGATTATTTTTTGAAGTTCAGTTGTTTTAACACATGTTTCAGGGGCTCATCATCATCTTCCTTCTTCCACTCCTACCTGCCAGAGATTGACAAGATAGTCTGTGAGTTGTTGATGTCTCTGGATTACTTTCTGCCTTTTCATTATCATATCAATGACATTTGACTGTACTTCTTTTCTAGTTTTTTGAGTTCTGGTGGTTTTTTTTGTATGTGCAATTGTGCTGCTGGGACTGTATGACTATACACTTATTTTGATTTTTACTTTCCCCTAGGGTGTATGCTATTTCTAGTTTTCCATCTAATCACTATTGAAATTTCAATTTAGCAACTAATCTTACCTCCATAATTTAACTCATAGTTTGATCACTGTTCCTCAGTGCTTTTGGGTGCTTTCAGGGCAGTGTAGTGTGGTGGTTTAATTCTAACTGATACACAGGTTTTTTACACTAGCAAACAAGACATAAACATCCTCGGAATGCCCCCCCACCCCCCGTGGGCGGAAAAGCATCTGCCTGGACAGAGAGGCATGTAGCCTTAATAAGGTTAGGTTGCTAGAGTGATGATGCCAATCTGTTCATCTTCGTATTGTGGATTTTTGCTTTGACGCTCTTTTGACACTTTCCTTTCATCATGGCTCTGATACTATGTGATTTTTACTCATGAGAATGTGGTTTGAGAATGCAGAACATAATATAGTAGAAGCGAGAGTTATATGTTTGGTTACGCCTTAATATGGTGTGGATGTTAATCCATAAAAGGAAGATAATGTCCCTTTCCAAAATCCCATACCACGAGTTTATTATTTAAGCTGCAACCTAATCTAACACAGGTCTATTTATGATGTGACATAGGTCACTCACTACTAACCCAAAGTACATTATAACTTTATTATATGACCATTATTATATGGTAACTCTTGAGTCTTACCATTTTCAAAAGTTTGCTGATACCTGTGCTACTTGTCTTGTGTGGCACTGATTGGTTTATATCCTGGGATAATCATTAATGTTCTATTTTGGTGGAGTTTTCTATGATTTTCCTGCGCAGAGGCAATTATTTTTTGTTTCTCATAACATTATGTTATTCCTACAATGTTTGCATGATGGTTTGTTTCCAACTGGATATGGTGTCATTAACCAGAAGGCATACATATGAAAATTGGCTTGCATAGACTAATTATACTCAGGGTTGTTGTTTATTTCTGGCATCTCTGCTAAATGAATTAATCCCTTTGAGCATTTTTAGGATGGTGATGCCAGATTTTGGGTGGTTTTATCGTAGATTGTATGTTTTTGATCATGTGTTGACACAAGCTTGAAAAAATTACTGGTAGCAATGCAATTTATGCTTCACATATAATTTTGAGTTTACATATACTTGATTCCCTCTTGCGATTTTTTGCAGCGAAGCAGGAAAAGTATTGAAAGTTTTGAAGGTTGGTAATTTGCAAGACACGGAAGAATACTCCTTCGAATTTAGTAAGTTTTGTCAGTTGTTTATCTTTCAGTGTCTGTTGTGAATTTTAGATAGTAATGTTTTGCAATTGCACAGAGGCATGCTACATTTGGTGGAATTGATTATTTGTAATGAGTTTGCTTTCCAACTAGCTTGTTACATTTGATGCTTATTCGATTGATTAAGTATGAACATTCTATAATCAAGAAGTTTTCCTGTGCATTCATAGTCTCGGAATTTGAGTTAATTCATGAAGAAGCAATTGAGAATACATGGTTTGAACTGAATGTGCAACTAATTGAATTTTATGCCCCTATTGTTTTTATGTTTTAAATTGTGGAAGGAAAAGGGTTCTCTAAACATGTTATACCTCCAAATTAAAGATATAATGTTCCTCTCTTTCATGCCAATGCAATGATAGAAGGAACAACATTTATGTTGCAATTACTACTTAAGAAAAATACTATACATTAAATAACGTCATTATAAAATAACTTCAAATAACATTATACTCAACTTGATGTTAGGTCTTACTATTTGGAGAAACAAATTTTCACTTGCTTGTGTATTAAATGTTCCAAGTGAGGAAGATGGTAGCTTGTGGTTTTCCACTCCTCTTCCTTGGTTTTTCAGATGGAAGTGTTAATTTTTCCAACCCTAACACCCTAGTTAATTACTTATTATTATATGCATATCTACCGAATAAAAAAACATGGTTGAGATTTTAACTTGTAAACAAAATATAATAGTGGAAGTAAAATAAAACACCAATCTCATACACATGCACACGGGATTTCTGTATTTAATATCTGTTTTTTTATAATTTTTTTCTTTATATTATTTCCGAAGGAAAATTGTAATTTTATTAATCCTAAAAACCGAGGAACAAAATTACATATTTCAGATGCACGAAAGCATTCAATCAGGTCAGTGTTGAAAATAGTAGCGAGTAAGGTCTTCTTTGATTTGTGCCTTAGTCAAAGAGACCACAAGCAGTCCTCCTTTAGCATGTACAAGTTCCTATAAGTTAGGATGAGTTCCTAAAAGTTAGGATGAGTTCATGAAGCAGTTTAACTCATGCGAATAGTTGGAGGCTCAGTGGTTTGTCTCCTAGTGCGAGTTAGCAGTCTCAATGGTATTTGTGGCTAGGACGAGTTACATGAGTCAATTAGATTCAATTAACTAGTCAATCACAAGACTGAGTTCCAAAAATAAACTTGCCAGATTTAGATGGGTCGAATTGCTTATAAGGAGGTCAAAAGGCACAATTGTAATCATTGTTTTTGTGAGCACAAGGTTGTGAAACAATACAATAGAGAGCACGCGATTGTATGTGTGAGCTAGCATAGCTAGGAAGAGCGTGAAGGAAAGACCTACACACACTGTTTTGGTAGAGGAAATTCTTGTTAGTATCTGCTAGGAAATGGGAGGAAATTTCCATGGCCAGCGCAAGGATTAGGAACTAATGACAGGGTTCTTGCAAGTATGGTTTCGAGCTAAGTACTAGCAGGGAGAATGAGCTTGTTCTCTAGAGAAATAATTTGCCTTGTAATAATTCTATTTGCTCAAACTTTGTCAAAAAAATTTCTATAGCTAGCAGAGAGTTTTCCTTGTTGGGTTTCCTAGAAGAATATTGTATTGGATTGTGTGTGACTGTATCTTTATCTCTGCATATTCCTTTTATTTCTGCTGCTTATTCATTGTAGAGAGATCCCATGTCTTGGTGTAAGAAATTAGTTTCAGATTTGTCATCAAAGCAGTTGCAGGATTTCTGGGAAAATCTACATGGTATTAGAGCAGATATCCTTATAAAGGTCAACACCAAGTTGATTAATAAATCCAAGGTAATTCATCATATGTGAGACATGCCTAAAGTGGATGTCTAGTCTTAGGAGAAAAGGCCGCAGCCTTGAGAGGAGTCTCCATTGATTTGTCTGTGCTAGGATAGCTGAAGATGAGGCCAAGTCTAATCTGTGATTAGGGTGGATTTTCTGTGCAGGTTAGACGAGTTTTTTGGGCTGGTATTTTGTGCATAAGGCTGTAGTTTATTCTTGTTACTAAGGCCAAACTATTCGAGTACATCAGGGAGGGCCAAGTGTAATGTCCCAAATGAGAAAAATTTGGAACAAACTCTTCACATAAAATTTATCATACCTTTAACAGAAGATTGCCATGCAAAATTAAAGACAAACAGAGCACTGCAATACATAACACACTGAACAAGAAAATTCTCAGCTTTATTAAATTAGATAAGTTGGGGTTTTACATGTACAAACAACCCATGTAGCTGAGATGAAAAATGGTCTCAAATAGATCTACAATATTGCCGCAAATCGACCCCCAAAACAAACTAAAAAACCAATACACTGCAACCTTTGAACCCTGAATGGATTCGCCAAGGGAAGAGATGGGTGCTCGCCCACTCTCATTGAATCACCCGAGGGTTTCCGTCTTGGGGCTAGTATTGGAGTAGAGAACCAGTGTCTTAACCTCACATACAAGAAACAATATCAAAACCAAGATGTCTTCGAATGATCTTCTCCTCCTCTTTTTATGGATCTGATGGATAGATCTCCAAGCCTCTAGAAGCAAATTATTTTATTATTATTCTAGAAGCTCCTCCATTGACCTTATCAAGTGACCTTTTAATTTTATTTTATTTCACTTAAAGTCATTTTTGGTCCTTTTTCTCCAATTAATTATTTTTCCTTAATTAAATGACTAATTAAAGTCATTTTTTACTAAGGAAAATGACAAATCGCCCACCATACTTTCTTTGGCCACTGGAAGTCTCTTCTTAGCATCCCATCCTATAGATCTTCTCGTCCTGGTTCCAGTGAGATGTTACACTGAAGTGTTCCATCAATTAATCTCCCCAGAATGCCACCTCGAGCATAATTAATTAAGTTATTGCCAACAATAACGCTGATTTTTAAAAGTTGTCAGAATGCAACAAAACGAAAGGAAAGTTGTGTGGATGATGGAATATGCCAAACGAATGCCATCAAATCCCGTAAAAACTCCTCAAAACTGCATTGGGACCCTTGATGACATAAACCTACTCCAATGACTTGGATATCCCTTGGGCCCTGTCTTGGAAATCCACCTTGGCCATACTATGAAGAAGAATAAAAATGGGTACATGATAGTCCTCCCGCCCCAGGATTGCTTGCCCTCAAGCAATCTACATCTGTGGACCAATCTAGTGGCCTGACACAACTGAGACCCAATGCCCATATCCCATATGAACCACTGGGTGATGCTCTGCTCTTGTGTCAATCCATCACGAATAGACCACTCAATGCCCAGATCTCGGACCAATCTCTAACTGAACCTGTCATCAATGAATCCTCCTGGATCCAAGTGCTACCAAGAACAAATATCAAGGCTCCATGGCTCCTACTCTGCTATAACTCCAACCAGGAATGCTGTTCCATCCACCGCGTACTAACTCATCACCTCTCTCCAATCCACCTCTTGGCATAAACCAAGGTCAATCTCATCATGTTGATGCTGTGCTGAGATATTGATGAGTGACCAACCTACATCTTGCTGCCAACTGAAGCATGTAATATCCCTCACCTCTAAGGGCTCTTGTAATTCAATGCCTCTGACTAAAAATGATATGCCATCAGTAGGGTACCAACTCATGACCTCTCGCCAATCCATTGTATGGACTCCCATGCAAGGAATACATCTGCTATGCTGATACTCGTCCATGCTTAACTCTTGATGCTCTACTTGGACAATCAAAACATGTCAAAGAAATCCTGCCTCTCTCCCTCTAATGGGAAAAAGTAGGCAAACTGCGCTGCAAGCCTTGTCTAAGAACTCCTAGAGAGGGTTGCTGCCTGAGAATGTTGCATCTTTTCTAGCCGCCACTACCTTTGTTTGCACCTCATCGATGGGTAAACCCAAAGATGGATGCATTGCCACCTCCCTCGATTTATAGGAAGCTCCATGTTCCTCTAGCCCACCAATCTCTTGCAAAACTATCCTATCGTACTCCAACATCTCTTGAAGGCATGTGTTTGCGAATACGGCCTCCCTGGAGGCTGCCTAGCCCAAAAGGTGTCTGCTTCACTCCAATGGCTGGCCCTAAAGGTGTCTGCTCATCCTCCATCAAGGGCTCGATATGAGCCACTGTCTCTCAAAAAATGGCCCATTCTGCACACTGTGTGTATCATCTGACTCATGCTCCTCTATGTGCTCTCTATGCTGAATCATCAGTCGCTCATCTTCTCTTGGATCTCCTTCCCTCGTGGGAATAATCAACTGCTCGCCATACTCCTCAACGACACATGGATGCACATCTGGGTATTGTCATCAACTCCACATGACAACTCGTGCTTCTTAGAGGTATCATGGTATGAATCCATGGACTCGTCCAAAGAATAATCCTCACCCAGAAAGTTAGAAGGAATCTCCTCCCGCTCTACCTATGTCATCTTCTCAGCGTCACTCAAGCATGAGTGGTTAGGTCCCCAAGGTCCCCTGTAGACAAAGCAAAGTGCCTTCCTCCTCATCTTATTCTTGCTGCATGATACCCTAAGCTTGAGCTGCTGCTTCCTGGTCAACTGTCTCCTGAACAACCCAATGTTTTGCTCAATCAACCTCTCGGCTAGTACATAAGCAGTAGGTGAGACCAACTGTTCTCTCCTCCAAATGGACAACAATCGAGACTGCAACTCTCGGCAAATCGCATCACGACCTCTCATACATGATGACAAGATGGAATTCATGTGTGCTGTGACTGGATGATGTTTCCTAATGCTAAAGGAGCACTAGAACATCTGCAAGATGAGATCATCACACTCAAGATAAAATATGACTTCGTAAGTCCTAGTCATGGCCATAACTTCTAAAATCTCTAGCTTCTTCCCAAAGGTGGAGCCTGCATTGTTATTCAAGTCTTGATAAGTCTCTGTTATCAACTTGAAAATTCTTCCCATAACATTATCATTGAATGGAGGTGTGGGTGCTGTCAACCTCATAATGTTACTGAGACATGATGCAAGTGGAAGCTGACCCCTTCACAAGGTTCCTCCAAGAAATTGGGTTGTAAGAGAGCAACCATAGCTGGTTTTAGAGCCCGAATTAGTTTTTGCCCTTCTAACTGGCTCACTGTGGAAAGGAGTGCATCTAGTTCATCAAGTTTGAAAAGAACTCTCCAGGGACCGTCATGCACTTTAGATCTGTCCCAAGTGTAAAGATTTTGTTTCCTATTTCTAACTTCTTTTGCAAATCTCTTGGCTGCCCATAGTTAAGAATGGCATGGATCTCTTTTGAGAAAGGTCTGTTGTTTGCTGCTGCTGGTTTATTAAGGAGGTTTATGAATGTTTCATCCATTACTTTGATTGAATATTTTCAACTCAACATTTACAAGGTCATGCAATAATGATGGCAGCACATGACCACAACTTGACAGTGCTTTGACCCAAACAAGGCTATGAATCAACTTAGGAAGACTTCGACATCATTATATAGACGTTGACAATATAATCCCAAAATGAAATCAACAGATACAACTCTCTTACTGCTCTATAAGACAATCTAAATGCTTACTATCCCCAAACTCCCTATACTCAACATGTTACATTATGGAAAATTCAGTTGATAGCAATTTATACTCCGACTTAACACGCACTCTCACATATGATAGTTAACATTAGCAACATATCAATGATCTGCTCCTAAGTGAGAGTTTCCTCAAACGAGTCACTGAGGTCTAGGTTTGATGCGTTTTTGAAAAATATTTCATGAACACACTATTGTGAGTGCAAGTTGCTATCACCATCTCAATTATGATGCACAATGGTGGGAGAAATAAAACTAGGCTTCATATTACTCACTGTGTTATGTATTAGACAAAGAAACCTTTTATATAAGCAAACTGGCTAGTACATACTACATAGGCACCAAATTCATTGCATTGCAACACAGAATTGTATACAAAATATCAGAACTGAACAAAGAGCTTCATGGCCATTAGAACAAGATTGCAATGTACTAAAAATTCATGAAAGAAACCTGATATGGGACGACTGCTAGCTGAGGTATATAACACAGTTTCTTGAAATAACATCCCAACACTTAGATTCAGTGTTTGACTGCTTCAAATAGGAAAACACAACTCCTTCAGATGATTGCTGCTGTCCACGGTTACGATGAATGCTTATCTGTTTTCCCCGAAGAAATGAATACTTTATCTGCCTGCCCTTTTAATAAGCTATGATAATAAATTTTTTACAGAAGATTTGGACCTTTGAATATATCTGGATTCAATGTGGTTCCAGAACAAGTTGCCAAAACGACCACCTGTGATATGGACCTAGGCCCCTTCGAAATTTATTTCATATGTGGTCCTTTAGATAATTCAGCCAATTACAAATGTACCCACATGCACGTACAACTAGACCTATTCTCTGCGGACAATTCGGTCACGACTTCACTGGCTCAAAGCCTCTTTACTGTGGCCCGATAGACCATCTGTGCGCTGATCACTCTGTCGCTGGCTAGGACTTGGCCTTGATCTTCACAAATCGAGGTGTCCATGATCTCTACCTCAGACAATCTCTAGAATTATTCTGTGGCTATAATTGTGAAACGCGACCCCCACCACGCAAGAGACTTAGCTGCCCGATCTTTGATTGATGTCCCATGCCGATTCGACTCTTCAACATGTAAATTGATAGGATCTCCGCTCATCACTTCTTGATCCACATGCAAGCCTTCAAGTATGTCCGTTCACCCACACTGGAAATTCTAGCTTCCTCCCATCCGCCCTGGATGAATTTTGTTATAGAATTGTCGAACTTGACTCTCAACACCTTCTAATCAGCTACGCCCTTCCGCTGCGCAGGTTAACGTGCTCACTGGGTCGATTCTCAACATCAATCGAATCCATTAGCATTCATTCTTTAGTTGATTGATAACAACTCACACATATGATGTTGATCTCTATCCCCTTTGTTAAACTCCGCCTGAGGTGTGGTAAGACCATCAATCTGATAACGGCCTGCAAATGAACAATTTGGATAGAGAATCATTCTGTTGGTTGACTCAGTTTCCAGAGGTGACGTGTGTAGGCTTGGTTTTGATTTCAACCCGACAAATCACGTTTTGGATTCACTGCTGGTGCATTAATTCGACATCTTCTCCTGTGTATAATTGGATCCCTCTGGCACTTGAAGTCCAATCCTCCTAGGATGCGATTGGTTTGCACAATAGATATCTGCGTTAATGACTGAAGCAATGTCGACCCTCTAGTTATTTAGGCAAAATAACTCGGTCACACTCCTTGTGTCACCCCTTCACGTAAAGGAAAATATGTTCGGTGTTTGATGGCTCACATTGGCTTTGTCACACACACAACCGCACTAGACGAGAAGTTCAATCATGACTTTTTCCTCTGCGACACGACTTAGCCAATAACAACGAAGGGAAAATTGAGAGATCGAATCAGGGCTCGATTAGCGGCGTAACAAGAGAAAACATGCCCCTTTTAACAACAAACTCAACTTGAATAACTTCGCTGAGGAAATTTTGTTTGGCACTTTGCTAGAGCAAAATCGACCTCAATACTTCTATCCCTATTGCAAATGCGGCCTCAGTCTTAGGTTGACATTCGACCTTGTTTTTTGTTTCTCGGCCAAAATAATATTTACGGCTCCTGTAAAATGGAAATATTTCTACAAATAATCTTGAAACCCTTGAAAGATAATAGCGACAACTAAAAAGTGAAGACACGCAGGCTGAGCCAAGATCAATGCTCTGATACCACTATAATATCCCAAATGAAAAAAATTGGAACAAGCTCTTCACATAAAATTTATCATACCTTTAACAGAAGATTGCCATGTAAAATTAAAGACAAACAGAGCTTTGCAATCCATAACACACTAAACAAGAAAATTCTCAGCTATATTATTTTAGATAAGCTGGGGTTTTACATGTACAAATAACCCATGCAATTGAGATGAAATATTGCCTCAAATAGATCTACAATATTGCCGCAAAGCGGCCTCCAAAACAAACTGAAAAATCAATACACTGCAACCTGTAAACCTTGAATGGATTCACCAAGGGAAGAAATGGGTGCTCGACCACTCTCACTGAATCACCCGAGGGTTTCTGTCCTGGGGCTACTGCTGGAGTAGAGAACCGGGTTCTCAACTTCACATACAAGAAACAATATCAAAACCAAGATGTGTCCAAATGATTTTCTCCTCCTCTTTTACAGATTTGATGAATAGATCTCCAAGCCTCTATAAGCATCTTATTTTATTATTTTATTATTATTCTAGAAGCTCCTTTGTTGAACACAAGAGACATTGTCAAGCGCTGCGTGAGAGAGCGATCGAAGTTTTGTCAGACACCCACCCATGTTTACAAGACAAAGTCCCTCAGGAAGGCTTACTAGTTCTTGATTATCTTCGCTTGCAGAATATATGATCAAGAGAGCACAAAAACCTTCCCTGAAGGGTGGGCGGTCTTACTGGACCATTTGGCAAGTGACGGGAGGACATTCAACTGGTCAAATTTGTTGGCTCAATAATTGAAGTCCCATGTAGCTCAGGCTCGAAATCCACCCAAGGATGAGCGAGCATGGTTCCATATGTCTGCATACTTACTGGATGCAATTTGTGCACAACAACAGTTTTATGGCATGAACTGACATGGACACCACGAGAGATTGTCGTGAGCATCTATTGTAAGTTGATTTCAGAATGTAGTTATCGAGTAATGGCACGACTAACTGACCACTTTATCATCTCGCTATACAAGCTTATATTTGAACAAGATCCACCTTGCATGTCCCGAGAAGCAATGGAGGCGATAGTAGACATTGTAGATTGGTATGCTTCACCAGGTGGCACCTTCATCAGTGTGTTTGCCAGAGAGAAGCCTCTACATGTCTTACCTAGGTATGCCACTGACAAACTGATCATGCAAGAAGTATCATACCACCTCGCTATAGGGCTGTCAACAACACTGCATAGGAAGAAGGCGCTATGGTCCACTCTTCCTTTGCAGATCGGATTATACGAGATTAAGAACTTGAAAGTTGCAGATGTCGAGGCTAAGCACATAGTGAAATTCGTGTTCGGCACCAACGACTTTAATCTGTATGATCTGCATAGTATTTGCAAGGATCGTTGTACGAGGGTTTACTTTTTGTGGATCAACGGGGTATTTCATTAGCTAGAGGAGGATTCTTGGAGGTACTGCTATAATTCCTCCGGATTCAACGAGCTGGTCAGTATAGCAATGAATTTGAAGGCTGCTCCACAGACAACAATAGTTTCAGAATCAACGACAAGAACAACAGAAGGAAACAATCTTGTGCAGGACAAAGAAAAGAGGAAGATTGTTGACAAGCCAGAGGGAGAGCAACGCTGCAAAATGAAAGCAGATCATCTTATCGTGAAGGCAGTGGAAGCAAAGAGGGAGCAAAGGATGAAGATAGCATAGTGAAGGAAGAGAGAAAAGTAGAGGTTGTAGGAAGCAGAACTGAAGTTGCAAGAGATAGAGAAGAAGCTGAAGGAAGTTGAGGAGGAGAGAACGAGAAGAGAAGTAGAAGCATGAAGAAGAACAAAGGGAAGGCGTGATGAAGAAGGAAACAACACCGATACAAGTTGAAGAGCCGAAACAACCAACAGTTGAGGAGGAAGCTGAACAGATGCAGGATTGGGAGCTTGCTCGACATATTGAGTAATTGATTGAAGTGAGAGATATGGAGTTGGAACATGGGCCGCAACATGGAGTTTAACATGAGCCGGTCATGGATGTGTACAATCTATCATTCGATGAGTTCCAGAAGAGGATTGTACATGTGCGAAGGAAGCACTTTTTGGATGATCATGCATTGCCTGCATTTATCAAAGAAAGGGTGATAGTGTCAGACACCAGAAAGCATCGAACTGCCATTCCAGCTTGTTCTATGCAAGAGCAACAAGCTCAAATGTTCGGTATCTGATGGCCGAGAATGAGCAACTAGCAAAGAACTTGCAGGCTGATAGGCAAGAGGAAGAAAAACTTAGAGTAGTAGCGCAGAATGCAGTTTCCGCATTGGGGGAAAGGAACGATACTTGTTGAAGTATCAACACTTGGAGAAACCATGTGGAAGCTCTATGATTGGTTTGTCACCATGCATAAAGCAATTGTCCATTTGCATGGCCTACAACAACAGAGCAAAGAGATTGTTAAAACTCTTAGAAACATACACGCTGCTATCGCCTATGTACAGGAGTGGACAGTGTGGTTCAAAAGGGCCCCGCTTGACTTAGTGAAGAAAATGAAGCCACAGGCAGAGCTAGAGCAAGCGAAGGTTTGAATGTTGATTCAGAACAACAAGCAACTCGCCTCATTCATTGGCAGCACACAGGCCTCATATGTGCAGTTGTACAATAGTTTGGATTTCATGGTGAGAACACACAAAATCCCATGAATCGGTTCCCTCAGCAAAGCTAAACCTAAGAACCAAGTCTGGCAAGAGGTCGAAGAGTACTTGGAGCAGTTAAGACAACAAGCCACTAGGGAAGACTTGGAGTTAAACACACACAACATGCAAAAGTTCATCGGTGGTCTTGTTAAAGTCAAGAAAACGCTGCTCATGCTTCAAGTTGGACACAGTTTCCAAGACATTGTACTCAGATGCCATTGAGGCTAGAGTCCGTTTCTAGCAAGACACCGTGAAGTAGTTTGAGGACACCATCGCACAATACCAAGCTTTGGCACCAATATGTGGCCGAGAAGCAGCGAGTGGAGGTTGCTGAGTTGGACTTCTCCCGAACTCCAACATCATAGTGTTGTGTCTTGTTAGGCTGTCTCTACCTTATTTTGTCTTATATGGGTACGAGTGGAAAATGTAATATTATTTGTAATTATGTTGTAAGTGAAATTCCAAGTGTCAATATTGGAATATGAAAAGTCACCATGTAATGTAGTGTGTTATTTTGTAAAGAAGTTGAAGAGTGTCGAGGGTAGTCCAAAGGTCTCAAAAGGGATTTGAAGAGTCACCCCCTCTTGTTATAAATATAACCTCATAACTCTTGTAACAAGCTTTTGGGAGCCAAACTTTTGGTTAGGCTTAGGCTTAGAAAGAGCTTAGGAGTATTGTGAAGAGCCTTGGCTTCTCCATAGTATAGAGCGAGTATACTTCTTTGGAGGAGTAGGTGTTCTTGATTGTAATGTTTCACTATTGGGGCTAGTGGTTGTCATTGGTGTATATATGGATGGAACTTTCCCTTATAATAATGAAATTAGAGCTAGCACGCTTTCATGCATATGTTGTTAATATAGTAGGACTATTCTTGTTGTATTGACAATGTATGTTATTCAACTTACGTATATGCTTCTGAACTATCTTGTTTGCATTTGTACGAATCCTGTTGAATGCGTGTTGTTGGATTAACTTATCACTTTAACTTGTGGACTATTCTGCATCTTAGGTTGTGATGTCATTTCGCTCATATGTTCCTTTCAAGTTGCATACTATTATAGGCTTCCAAGGGCGCACTTCCTTTTCCCATCGTGTGTTGGAACCTTCATGCATCACATTTGACTCTTTGCAAGGTCACACACTTGCTCTTACCCAAAGTTATCATACTTCCCTCTGCGCGGACTATTTTGCATCTTAGGTTGTGCTGTCATTTCACTCATATTTTCCTTTCAAGTTGCGTACTATTATAGGCTTCCAAGGGCGCACTTCCTTTTCCCATCGTGTGTTGGAACCTTCATGCATCACATTTGACTCTTTGCAAGGTCACACACTTGCTCTTACCCAAAGTTATCATAATTCCCTCTGCGCATTTCCACGGTCAAGGCATTACATTACCACCCACTGTTGGGTCTCCTTCTCCAAACTGTGTGAGGTGTATTGGGACTTCATATCAGGGAGATCCCTTGAATGTTGGCGGTTCCAACACCGTTAATAAGCAAGAAGAAGTATCTAAGCAAGATCAAGTGCTTCCATTTCCATGAATTTGGATCACTAAGTGTGCTTAGCGAAATGAGTCGTTTAGTAAGGTTCATGTAGTTGCATTAATGGAGGTAGATGCATTTTGTGCCTAGTTTGAGAAAGATTTCTCATTGATTGCTTGCATGGCAAGCTCTACAAACAACAACATGGTATATTGATTCAGGGACATGTAGTTTTAGATTGAGCTAGGAGATGGTGGCTAGTATGCAACTAGTGGAGCTGGCACTGTTAGTTTTAAGAGGGAATCAAGTAATCCTCTTCATCTCAGAGATGTCTTATATGTTGCAAGATTAAAGAAAAATCTTGTTTCGGTAGTTACCCTTGAGGGCAAGGGTTATGATGTCACCTTCAACAGAGGTAAGGCTTACCTTCAACACTTAGCTTTTAGATGTCGGAAACAGATAGGTTTGAGGGTGAAGAATCTCTAGAAGTTGCAGTTAGAGATAGGCATAACCTTGAGCATCAAGGCAGGAAGTTCATAGAAGGGAAACGTGATAGTTGAGCGAGAGAAGGACAAAACTCTCAATATGGAGCCTCAACCAGTATCTCAGTTTGAGTCTAGGCTAGTTGGTAGTTAGGTCAACCAGTCGGATGATGAAGACCATAGCCTAGGGCGAGTGGAGGTAGCCACTCAGTTAGAGACTCCCAGTATAGGGAGAGTTAGAGTTAAGTGGCTAGAGGATTTGTTTAAGGGAGATTAGGAGAGAGTTGAATCTTCCAATATCCCCTTCAGCTAGATGAAGCAGCCATAAAGGTACACAGGGTACATGGCACTTATCACTGAAGTGATAGACTCGTAGAGCATGGTTGGAAAGAATAAGTATTCACAACAGAATCCATAGAAGAAAGGAAAGAAGCCTTCTAGTTCAGAGGGAGCAGTTGCAACAACGGAGAACGTGGTAGTATTGTAGACAAATCTAGGTGGACAAGGTTCGTCCAAAATCACCTTCCTCGCTAAGAGGGAGTGTTGAATATAGTAGCAAGTAAGGTCTTCTTTGACTTGTGCCTTAGTCAAAGAGACCACAAACATTCCTTCTTTAGCATACACAAGTTCCTATAAGTTAGGACAAGTCCTATAAGTTAGGATGAGCTCCTAAAAAATAGAACGAGTTCATGAAGCAGTTTAACTCATGCGAATAGTTGGAGGCTCAGTTGTTTGTCTCCTAGTGTTAGTTAGAAGTCTCAATGGTTATTTGTGGCTTGGATGAATTACATGAGCTAGTTAGACTAAGTTAACTAGTCAATCACAAGCCGAATTCCAAAAATAAACTTGCCCGATTTAGATGGTCAAATTACCTATAAGGAGGTCGAAAGGCACAATTGTAATCATTGTTTTTGTGAGCACAAGGGTGTGAGACAAGATAATAGAGAGCACACGTTTACGTGTGTGAGCTAGCATAGCTAGGAAGAGTGTGAAGGAGAGGCCTATATGCAATGTTGTTTTGGTAGAGGGAATTCTTTCTGGTATGCATTAGGAAATAGGAGGAAATTTCCAAGGCCAACACAAGGATTTAGGAGCTAAGGACAGGGCTTTTGCAAGCAAGGTTTTGAGCTAAATACTAACAAGGAGAACGAGCTTGTTCTCTAGAGAAATAATTTGCCTTGTAATAATTCTATTTGCTCAAACTTTGTCAATAAAATTTCTACAACTAGCAGAGAGTTTTCTCATTTGGGTTCCCTAGAAAAATATTGTATTGGATTGTATGTGACTTTGTTTCTTTATCTCTGCATATTCTTTTAATTTCTGCTGCTAATTCATCGTAGAGAAATCCTATATCTTGGTGCAAGAAATTAGTTTCAGATTTATCATCAAAGCATTTGCAGGATTTCAAGGAACATCTACGGACGTCCTTTCGGCCGATGCACAAAACTAGAATAAAAATCACATAAAATTGACGGGGCTATGTGAACTAAAAACCAGTTAGTTTACCCCTTTTTCCTTTCTTTTTTTCCACCTTACGCCAGACTCCTTAATTAGGAGTGGCTGATACTATTTCCAGTTTGTTGCTTTCCACTTTTGGGGGAGCTTCTTTGTTTGAGTCCAGACTCTGAGATTTGTGGGTTCACTTTATGCCCCTTACTTCCTTTCCAATAGGTATGACTGCCTTCTGTTGCTCTGCTATTATAATTTCTATTTTTTATGTTTCTTTTATGTTGGAACCACTATTCCAGACTAGTCCTCCATTATGCCAGAGTGACATTTAGTGCCTTGTGGTTTCATGACACGTCGTCCAGTTGTGTTCCTTGTTGATTTTGTATTTCCGTATTTTGATGGTTCTCCACCATTTCTTCTTCCTCATCCTTAGAAAGAAGTGGATTTGTCTGTCTTTAATGTCTGTTGTTTCATTAATAATGACAATCTACACCATACAATGGGTCCTTCTTGGGGTAATGGCCCTTTGTCAAAAAACACTATTACAACAATAAATTTGGAAATGATCCAAATGATCGAGCCCTGGACTTGTCCTTTGATTGGTTGGTTCATCAAAATCCTTCCCTTCCTAGGCCGTGCACTCTTCTTTGAACCTTGCACACTTGGATGCAAGCCTTTTTCCATCAAATCATTGAGATCTCATATACTTGCTGTGGGTTGTGCTCAAAAATGTTTCTTATCCCTTAGTTTAGCCTTCCTTTTATAAGTTTTAGTTATTGATCAAATCCACAACCCTACTCTCCAAAGTGATTGACGATTGAGATTAAATCTCAACATCATTTGAGATCAATGGTTGAGATTCATCTAATTCATTAATTCAAATAACCTTTGCATTTCATTAAATTAACACACTTTTTCGTATAAAAGTCATTTACTTCAATAATTAAAGTAATTATGTTATGAATAAAATATAGATATAAATAATGTAAATATAACACATCATAAATAATGATTAATTAGTTAATGAAAAGGCATGTCCCTAAGGACATGCTCGTTCATAAAGGGACACTTGCTTAGGGCATATAAGTATGCCCTCAGTTTCATTTGTATCATCATTCTCATTCATACATTTAATATATATTGTTGTATCTTCAATGGAGATCTAGATATTCCAAGTCTTCTGGAGTATTTAACTTAAGTACGAACTTTGTTTATAAGATTGGTACCAGAGTTGTTTGATCCTCTGGCCACTCAACCCCTGCATAGAGCCACGTCTGATCTAGCCTTTGGCCATCAACCTATCGTCAACCTTGTTGTCATCGTGATTTAGGCGTTTCGCTACACCAGTCTTGAAGATTCTCCATTCAACTAGATTCACCGTCAGGGCTTTGGCATTAAAAAAAAAAGTTTATTAAGAAAAACAAAATTACAATATAAGGAAAAAAATAAAAAAAAATGGAAACAAATATATAAAAAAGGGGGAAGGCTAAAAAGAAATTAATATATATATATATATTATATAAAAATAAATAAATAAATTTTTTTTTTTTAAAAAACAACTACTCGGCCACTATGACAAATTGTTACAGTCATTGATTGGGCCGCCAAAACTCCACGATGCTACCATATTTTGCAGTCACTTGTCCTTGTACCTATAACAGGTCAACTCCTCTCATGACCTTGTTACTTCCTCTTTGTTGCACTCTTAAACACTGCCCCCATGCAGACACATAGCCGCTGTTTGAAACCAGTTTACTTGTCTGTTGCAAATTCTTTTGTCGCACGTTGTCCATATCGAGTACTGCCACCACCGCTACATATAAGACACTGCTACCACTGGAATCTGGTCCTCTCTACAGCCATAGATAGTTGTTGCATGTTGTCGTGCTCTACCTGTTGGCTAACAAATTTGACGTTGTTGACAATTTGCTGATCCATTCATCCCCTTGCCAACCTCCTGCCCCTTCTTCCAACCATGCATGACTGCAGTCACGCCCTGCTACTTTCCGAAACTCCCTTGAACTTCTATTTGCTACTCGACGAATCCACCACACAACACGTCCACCGAACCCTTTCTGCACCTAATCCTCCACTTACTTGCCACAATACACTACCATCAAAGTCACCCAACCGTCCACTTGCCCGTGCTCTTTCCGCCATTTGCAGGCCCCTATTCCATCACCCCCAACTCACAGTGCCTACTTTGTTCCATCACTGTCCACGAGGGATCCTCAACTTCCACACTGAATGTCATTCCTATCCAATGGGCCCGATCTTCACCGCCATTCATGACTGGTCGTCTTGCCACCCATTTGTACAGTGGTATCTGCTTCCATATACCTTGTGTCGTCAAGGTTATAGTAAAAAGTGTTGAAATATTTCATTATATATATCAAGATATACATAAAGTTCATCTTCCATCTAAAGGAAGTCATAAAGATTCATAAAGTTTGTATAAAATTTAAAGGTTTATTAAATGTTCAATTGAAGAGAATTATAAAAAAAAATTGCCAAAGTCATTTCAGTCCTTATGTAAAATTTGAAGTAAAAGTACAAGGGATTATAAGTCAACACTTGCCAAGTATTTTAACACCGAGTTAGTGGAATAATAAATAAATTTACTCTGGAAATTTTACTTAATATTAATCGAGTGGAATAAAAAAATAGAAAAAAGAAAGAGTAGGAAAGAGAATATCTTTTTATATTCTCAAATCCCATTAAAAAGAAGAAGAAAAATAACAATAAGAATAAAAGGGGTACCTTCTAAACCCTAAGTCCATCTCAACGAAACAAAATGGTGTTAACCAGTGAAGAAGAAATAATGGATTCTAATCTTGAAATGAAAGAAGGAAGATTTCTGGAAGCCTCACGTAATTATGTTTCAATTCTATTTAGAATAGTATTGAAAATATTGGTATTGGCAAAATCTCAATGAGGGTCCAGAAAACATCTTTCCAACAACATCGGCAAAAATATCGGCAAAATATCGGCATACATAAAAAATGCATTAATACAATCATTTTTTTTCCAAAATTTTAAACACATAAAGCAATAACAACATGAAATAAACACATTGGCACATAAATATGAAGAAAGCACTGGCATATATGATGTAGTGGATGTAAAATAAAAATGATAAATCAAAGGCGATACTAAATCCTGCTGATCCCTGATAATTGTCGAATCAAGGACTCAAATGTCGAGAATCAATACAAAATAACATCACATATATAAAAGTATCTCATCATCATGAGTTATATGTAGCAAAACAAATAAAACTAGTAGCTATATCTAAGATCAATGCCCTCTCCCCCTTTTATGGGAAAACAAGATGAGTTGTTTACCAGGCCCGCACCCTAGCAGTAGAAGGCCTTGCCCTTGCACCTGATGTCAAATAATAATTGTTGGGTATGGAGCTGCACTCTCCTATATCTATAACAGATGGTGTTGAAGCTGATGCTCCCACAGTCTCCTCCTCCTCTTCCTCCTGCTGCTCCTCGTGCTGCTCCTCGTGCTGCTCCTTCCTCGAGTACTCCTCTTGCTGCCCCTGTTTTAATAGTTCCTCTGGCTCTAACCATGCAGGTGACTCCTCCAAGATGGGCACCTTCAACTCCACCCTGTACTGAGACAATACATCAATATTGTCTAAGGAAATGGCATCTAGATCCACTGGTGTTTCTATTTGCTTCATTCGAAGTCAGAGATTGTAATGCAAATACACTAGATCATTGAGGCGTGAGAACTCCAACATTTAAGAGTGTCAAAAAAGCTAATGAGTCTTGACTCTTGACACTTGAGGGTCATAAATTAAAATTACAATAAATGTAATTGCTCAACTGAAGGCTGAAGCTCAAAGATATATACCTGTTGTGCCTTTTTGAGTGTATTTTCTCAAATACACTCCAATGGTGCTCACACCCTGAAGAGATACATGTTTGACTCAAGATTCTTATGGCCAATTTCTACAAATTTGGTACCCTTGCACCATAGCTTCGCTACCAAATATCTAGAACAAAATAAAGAAATAAAAAAGTCAAAAGCTTAAACCATAATTAAACTTTCAAATAAAAGTTACATAATTGAATTTTGAAAATCTAAAATTATAAATAAGTAAATTCTAAATTGAAAATTCGAATGAGTGATGACTTGTCACTTACGTGGCATGAAGAGGGTCCTTTCCCTAATAGCATCATCAAAGCAAAATAGGCCAATACTATCTCGATAAAATTGTATCGCACGGTTGATTTTGCTATGAAGCTCAAGATCAGGGACTGTCCTCTAAATACAGGAATGGAGCTCTTCCATCACCTCGCCATCAAAATCAAAGACACATTTTTATGAAAATGCGGGGTTGAGGAAGAGTATTGCTGCATGAATGGGTCGATGAAGCATCACTGTCCACCGACTATCAATCACATCCCATAACATCATATGTCTATCAAGCTCAACAGAACCGTTCGCTGCATAAGAAGAATGAAAGGCCTCCTTGGCCCTATGCATGGCCTCATACAAATAAGCCATTGTAGGCTTGTCCCCATCTACCAATCTCAAAACCTTTACTATAGGTTCACTAAATGAAACACGCCACTCATCAGAAACAAACGTTTGCTTCAACTCAAACTGGCGTCGAAGCAAAGACTGAAGAGTAATAAAGTTGGTGGCAAAATGTGTGATTGTAGGACGCGACAACCCCTTGTTTCTAGTGTATCTCCTCATGAAGCTAAGAACAAAAGCATGGTTATCTATAAACTTTGGGACTCTCCTAGCCATATCAATCACCTCCTTGATGAAGGAGAGTTTCCCCATATCCTCAAGCAAGAATTCGATACAATGTGCTGCACATGGACATGGAGTCTAGAGCAATGTGCAGTGCCTCTCCATAAGCATCTTGTCAGCAGACACATAATGAGCTACATTATTTGTTATGAGTTGCACCACATTCTGCACACAAATGTCCCGGATGAACCCATCTCACATATCGTTGCTGCATATTTTATATGTGCAGATGCATCCACTGATTTAATAAACATTGTAGCTTCAGGACAATGTACCAAGAAACTTAGAAGGGTCCTACCCTTCCTATCTATCCAACCATTAGACATCACTGTGCGTCCAAACACCTCCCATGTTTGTTTCAACTCCGCCAATCTAGAGTTGGTTACCTGCTTTTATGCTTGAAGGATTGGCCCTTGCAACTCTTCATATGTAGCACTTTGTACCTTGGGCCCACAACAACAATAACATCACACATTGGTTGCCAAAGTGGATTGGTTTTGGTGACGCTGAGAGGTAAGTCACTCCAGAAAAGACACCTCCCCATAACTCTATTTGTTTCTTGCTTCTCCTTTTTTTTAACAATTGATTTTATGGAAGGTTGTTCTCCATGTCCTGTTTGTGGAAGAAAAAATGATAACCTCCCACTCCCAATAACATTAGCACTAGCAAGTGACACTATGGAGCCCCTCCCACTACTCGCAGCCTCAAAGTTAGAAGAATATATCCCAAAAGATCTACCTTCGTGTTCAACCTTGTTTCTTTCTGCCTCTTCCTTCTTTCTGCCTCCTTCTTCTTTATGTCTTTTTCATCAATTGCTTCAAGAGGTTTTGTATAAGCTTTGCACTAGAAACCGTACAAAGCCCAACATCATGTCTAGGGAATCTAGCCAAATGATATTTCAATCGCGTAACCCATCCTGTCATCTTGGTCCCACACAATTTGCATGATAGATATGCCTGATTTGTCCCATTGTTAGGCTCCCCATACTCCCAAAATGGGTCCAAGGCTTTTGGCTTATTTGTAGTGAACTAATTCAAACCTAGGGCACCAAAAAAACAAAAAATTAGCATTAAGCACCCATACACAAAAAATAATAAGTAATAACCACCTCATTTTAAAAAATAATTTTTTTACTACATTATTTGCAATGTGAATGAAAAATGGCAATAAGAGGGTGCATAGTAAAGTTAAAAAAAAATGGAACTTGCTGTTCAAATATGGAGAAAACCAAAAGAATCTAATAAAAGAACAATACAAAGCTAACTAAAGTTGACAAGCAATTATTAAGGATAGGAGAATATTTTCATAGCTACCATACTAGATTCTCCAACACTTTGAAGGGCTATTGGATCGGAGTATGCACAGGGATCAGTGGTAAGAGGGAGTTGAGTTTACTTGTTGAAGGAAGGACAACTCATCAAAATTGGTTTTTGGCTTGAGGTGTGAGGAACAGTTGGATGGGCTACCCAACTATAGTGTATTGAAAGAAAGGGTCAAACTAGTGTTGTTGGTGAATGATCTATGAAAGTTTGCTGACAAGAGAATACCTCGACAATTGACGTGGCTGAGTTGGCTAGGTATAACAACCCATATGCGAAGGCCAAGTTGATCATACTTTATGGAGTAAAGGATCACTTGATACCTCATCTCACGAGGGAGAACACTGCATGCGATATGTGCGAGGTGGTGAAAGCATTGTTTCAAAACAAGAACAAGAATAGGGAGATGGTATTGGGAGAGAAGCTTAGGGACATCTAGATGACAGATGGAGATAACGTAACTTTGTATCCTACAAGGATTCAACAAGTTCGTGAGGAGCTTAGTGCCATTGGTGACGATGTTTTGGAACTTGAGTTAGGAGGACTGCCTTAAAGGGCTTCTTAGAGCAATGGAAACCATTTATCAAAGGAATAGTCTCTTAAGAGAATCTACTACATTGGAATAAGTAATGGGATGATGTCATCCAGGAGGAACTTCAGGATGAGGATCTTCAGAAGAAAAACACTGATGAAGAGAATCTTGCTCTCACCAGTACACTGAAGAAGGGCGAAGGGAAGTTCGACAATGGCCAAAATAAGGACTTGAGTAAAGTAAAATGCTTCACATGTGGCGAGTTTGGTCATTATGCGAGTAAGTATCCACATATGAAGACAAGAGGGAATGAGAAGAAGTAGGAAATGGTAATGGCTACCCCAACTATAATCGAATAGGATGATTTCTTGAAAAGGCTTGATGAGAAGTTTTTGATCTCTCATTTCTTAGGGAGCATCATTCGTGAGGGTGCTTGGTTTATAGATAGCGTATTGTCAAAGCATATGACATCACTGTGAGAAGTATTTGAGAGCTTGAACGAATGGGACTTTGATGTAGATTTTGAAGAAATTTCAACCCCCACTCCAGTTATCAGTTTTCCTTATCACTCCATGCATTTAGCTTTAAATCCAAGCATGATAAAAATTCTAAAATCTGGAAATGATAATATTTTTCTGAAAACACAAATTTAGAGATTTTACAACTGCCGAAATTGTAGAAATAAAACACAACAAAATTATGACAACCACACACAGAAAATAACACAGTGATTTTTGGTCAATTTGACCCTAGAAAAACCTCCTACAACTCTGGGGGAAAACCAGTTTGAGAGCTCTTCTTTGTTTTTGAAAATGCTTTTACAGAGAAACTGAAATACACAATAAAAATTCTGGCAACTACAAATTACAACTTATCTCGATTTCCGTGCTTGAAATCCACCTCGAAAATTGTGCCAATCAACAAACAACCAAAACATAAATTTTTACAGCAATAAAACAACATTAAATGCTGTATGCCCAGCCTTGAAAAATGTGCCCATAACTTGTTGTCCCTCTTCCTTGATTTTTGTGCCTTTCTCCTGCTGTACGATTTTTCCTTGGGATGTGTGCCAATAAATGCTGCTGCCCAGATTCGTTGAAATGTCTTTTTGCTGCTCTCCTTCACTTCCTCACTGCTCATAAATTTTCTCCTTGCTCTCTCTTCTCTTTCTCTCAAATGCTCATGAAAGAATGAATGACCTTTTCCTCTTCTCTTCTCCTTTTATTCTCTAAATGACTTTTTGGGTTACCCTAAGATCTAATGGCTGAGATTCATTTAGATCTAGGGATGAGAATAAATGTGCATTTAATTCTCACTTTCTATTTTTTAGCTCACCCGCTTAAATAAAGACCCTCTTAGCCTTTTATTTCCATAGTCACTTTTTCACTTTTTAATTCTTCATTCACTTTAATAAAGTCACCTTTAAATTAGAATGTAACTTTACCACTTATAAAGTCACTTTTAAATTAGAATGTAACTTTACCACTTAGAAAGTCACTTTCAAATTAAATTGACTTTACCACTTATAAAGTCACTTTAGGAGAAAAGTAAAAAATAAATTTGGACCCTTTTCCATAGGCCAAAGATCAAAGCCTTAGGGAACCACTTGTCCTCTGGTACCCAAATTTTAACAAATTTGAGAAGAGGGTCGAGACCTAGTACAAGAGGACTGATTATCTTTAAGGGTTGCTATGACAACACATTACAGGTAAGAAGGTTGGCCGCAGGCATAAAAGAGAGGTTTGAACCCTATATGAGGGGCGCACTGTGGTTGGAAGGCAGGTAGAGGCTTACACAGGTCTAGAAAAGCCTGAGCATAACCTAAAGGAAGCAAGTCAAGGGCTACAAAATGCGTTGGAGTTGACCACAAATTGGTTACAGCAAGGCAACAGGCTAAACAAGGGCTAGAACACTAAGCCAAGTACAAAGCAGAGGCTAATATAGTGAACCGAGGGCTAAAGGAGTAGCACAAGACAAGCAATCCCCATTGGAGTTTGTGCTAAGTCTGCCAGGTGGATAGCAAAGTTGACTATGTGGTTAAACAAAGTTGGCTTAGCAGTGGAAGGTGGGTAAGAAGTGTTGTGTGTGTTACAACAAAAACCTAAAGGATTTGGTTTCAAAGGACAACCTATGACCAACAGTAGCTGAGAGCAAAGACGACTCAACCTCAACCCAGGTATTTTGTATCAGATTTTGTACTATATTTGGCATTATATTGGGGTTCATAAAAGGCCATGATCCCAGGTATGGGAGCCCGATGATTTTCTTATTAATGGGTTGATATGTAATATGTTTGGGCCATAAATCTTGTGTATTGTTATTGATTTCACTACTTTTATATTCCGTTGTGTCATGTACTTTAATGTTGGGAATTTGCAGTGTGTTTATGTTACTAATTTAGACATAGACCACACCTGGGGTGTGTGGAAATTTCAACAATTTGAGCCAAAGTAAAATCATGGCTAAGGAGGATGAAGTCATTGAGGCAATCATGGCAATAACATACCATACATATAGAGATGATGATCCTCTTGTTGAGATTGTTGGCAATTAGTTGTTTGTTGATATGTGGTTGTCATTGATGTCAACCCAAGCAACACTAGAAGATGCCATGCCTTTGGTTACTAGTATGACATGACAAATCATTGTTTTTGGAGTCTCGCTCATCTTTGTTGGCTTCTCTTCGTCGAGCTGATTTCGGTGGTATGTGGCATGCTATGAAAGCTTTCGTAGTTTGTTAGTTTTTCTTGTTTAATAACGAAGGACCCAATTTGTGGGTAAAAAGCCCAAAGGACAATTATGTGGCAACTTCTCTTTGGTCAATTCAAATGGTCAAGGAATGTGGTTTTTCTCCACCAACTAAAGTAATGGCAAAGGTTATTTTTTGGAGGGCCTTTAAAATTATTTTTCAAAAATCAAATTCAAAGGGGTTTTTGAGTTCCAAATTTTATGGCCTAAGCAAAATTTAATATTGAATTCATTCTTGATCCTTCGACTGGCTCATCTTTTAGAGGCCCCTTTAATCCAAGACAAAAACTATATAATGCCATCTTATTGACTCGTCAGTTTAGGGAAATGAATGAATACCATTTGTAATTCAAGCTTTGTATTTTTCGGCCCTTGTGGAGATAAAGATGCATCAGACAAGAGGGTCTAAACTAACCGCAATTCTAAGCATCTTCTTGAGCCTTCGACCCTCCTTAAGGACAAACCTTTCAGCAATTAATAGACTAATCTGAAGTGCGGATTTGCTAAGAAGCAAAAGCAGTGTCCTAAGATGTAATTGTGTGATCTCTTTATTCATTTATGTGGTTACAACTGTCTAGGGTAATAACATTGTTCATAAGGTTCTAGCAAAGAAGTTTCATTGTCTCTTGCAACCTAGATATCTCTAAACCTATGGCTCTCTTTTGAAGCTCACGTTCTATTCATAAGGGTTTTGTTACGGTTGGCTTGCCTAGAAAATTGCATAAGTGTTTCTATGAACAAAATGCCCCTGAACGTTGTCAAGGGCTCTAATTTATGCCCTCAAAATATACATCAACAACATTGTTAAGGCACTCAGCACAGGGGAACTTTTGAAATCCTTCTTTGATCTTGGTCCTAAGGCAAAGTAGTAAGAATTTTATTGCAACGAGGTAGGGTAGTTTTGAGGAGATACATTTACGCTGCGATCTTGTAGATCAATGTTTAACATTGGATGAACCAATGCTCCTCGTGTGTTTCGTGACATGTGCCTAACCGCCTCTCATGGATCTGTTAACTCTGGTGATTTGTTCGTTTACTAACCCCTGCGAGTTTTGGTGTAACAACAATTGTAATTCCAATGAGTGGTATCAGAGCTAAAGGTCCCGAGTTCAAATAACACCCGACTCGTGTTGGGGGGAGATTGTTGGACATTAGATAAACCAACGCTCCTCGTGTGTTTCGTGACATGTGCTTAGCTGCCTCTCGTGGATCCGTTAACTTTGGCGATGCGCCCATTTACTAAAAACTGTGGGTTTTGGTGTAACGGAAAATCGCGATTCGAACAATCAAGCACTGAACCTACATCAAATGTTGTATCATCTTTGAAATGTTCAGTCTAGTAAAACAAAAGTCTAGAACTTGTTAAAATAAACAAGTACCAACGAGGCTTATTTAAGTTCACTCAAGTATGTTGTGTATATTATGAAGCAACTATTTTTCGTTTTGGTTGAATAAACACATCAGGATGAGTTAAAACAAATTCAAGAAGTATATATATTAAAGTCACATCGTTACAACAACTACAAATGAATCTTCCTGTCAATTATGCTTCATCATTGAGAACTAGAAGGCGGTTTAAAGTAATAGTGATTCATCGACAACTAGAAGCGATCTCTTCACAATCACCTTTGTTATAGTGCTTGATCATACTAAAGAAGGTAGTAAGGCGTTCACTATGCAGTAGTCATGTCTCTTCCAGATATGGCACCAAAGGTTACACAGTCTCATCATTGACAACTCTGCCTTACAGTAAGGGTTTTGGCATTCTCTGCTTAAGGACATCCTCAGGGCTTATTACTTCATTATATAGATGGAACAACCATTTGATTCATGTATGTTAAGCAGTCAAGCCAAGCTTCAACATTCTGAGGACATAATTACAAATGATGGCAACAATAAGGTTTTATTATTGACTCCTTGTACAACTGAGGTGCAATTGCAGTAGCGATTCTAAAATTGTTCAGTTGCAGGGGCCTCACTATCTAATTATTATTGTACATCTTAAGGGTATTGGGCATAAGGGTTTCATTGGTTTTCACTATAACAGGTTTCATTATTGGGATTGTATATTAGTAGTTTATTCATTGTAAATGGGCCATTGCCCCTGGTACAGGAGCCCACATTGGTTTAAAGCATACTCATTGTAAGTGTGTCATTGTTCCTGGTATTGGAGCCCACAATAATTGTTAAATTCATTATTATTTTCAAGGTGGATGGGTGGTGTTAAGTAGATGGTTGAAGTGACCTTTAGGTTGGAGACTGAAAACACTTCAAGGTGGTAGGGTGGTGATAGGGCAAGTTGGAGCTTGCTAGGGTGTTGGAGCATCCTTTTAGCAACTACTGATAAAAACTTGAGTATTGGAGTGTTCTTCTGGTTTCAGCGGAAATATTTGATGTACTCACAAAATTATTAGAAAAGTGCTAGGTTGTTTTTGTCTTGAAGGGGTTTCCACCTAAAATTTTGGTGTCTACTGTCTATTGTTTGTTTATACTTTGAATTATTGTTGAAGATTTATTAATGCTTTGAAAAAGTTAATAAGTTACATTTTGCTAAGAAACATTGATTTGCCCCCCGTTTAGTATTTCCAACGGTTGTTGTCATTGATTTCAAGAGATGTCAATTTTAGGGGAGCCTATTGAGTTTATCAACAGTGTGTTAAGCTTATGATGTCATTGATGTCTTAGTTGTTTACTAACTAGCCTATCTTTGAAGGTATTTTGCCTACAGGTACCTTGTTCAAAAGACCATGAAAAGTGCTTGGCTAGATAGCCATCTCAGAGAACTGTCCGGTGGTATATGGGCACTTAGTCTACCTTCCCTAGGAATGAAGAGAAAACTTGAGTTTAAGGTGATGGATTACAAAACGACTTGGATAGTCTACCTCCCAAGGAATGAAGAGAAAACTTGAGTTTGAGGTGATGGATTACAAAAGACTTGGTCATAGTTTGAAATGGTCATGGTTCTAATGGGTCAATGGATATTCGGTAATTCAACGACCAGAGGCTTTGTAATGTCCCTTTTCCTGGACATGGGTAGTAGAGACAATCTCAATAGCCTAGCCATTCACATAGGCTATAGTTTGAAATAAATTGGGGAATCTCACGGGGAGAATTAATTAGCTAAGGTGACTAAGGAAAAAAATATTAAAAGTCAATTTATTGAATGAAGAAAAAGGTGACACATGGTATTTCATTAAGCCATCTTAATAAAGAAAAGTCGGACACCATACATTGTTGTGATTGGATATTTGGTGAATTGTTTCACTTGGGCTCCTGGAGCTTTACATGAGGGTTTGTAACCCCTAGAGTAGATATTCTTCAAGGGTGAAACTATCCTCCATAGGGATCAAAACTAATTTTGGTGTTGCAAGATACACCCTAGCTAATCATTTGGAGGGATTAGCCAAATTCCTCACTAGTACTTAAGTGAGGAGTTTATTTGTTGAAGTTTCACTAAAGGGTTGTGTGTGACAATATTGTTGTGACAAGTAAACCATAGTATTCAAAATTGGCCAGTTTGAACTGTAAATTGGTCAAATCGGTCGGTTCATTTGCCTCAGGCATTGAAGCGGTTGAAAAACCGACCTTTTCTGTCATAAGAAGGCCAATTTATTACCAAGTCAGCCGCGAACCCCACAGAACGTTATTTCACGGTTTTTCAATAAGGGAAACTAGGGATTGTTTCCCTCCAAAATGTTGAAGAATCCAGGGAAATTTGATATAGTAGGATTCTTCTAGTCTTGATAACAATTTGTGAAGCAATTTTACAATTTTCTTGTTAGCTTGATCTTCTTCTTATTATTAATGTATGTTCTGTAACTTCATCAAACTGCTACCAAAAACATAAGAAACAAGAACACAAGATATTGGATCTCTGCCAGGCAAAACCTCTCTCTCTTAGAGAGGAAAACCCTTTTGTAAATTTTTCTTATTGAAGCTCTTTATTGATCAATGCCAAACCCTAGACCCTTGACAAGAATATCCTCCAAGCACAAGTCAAGCCTTCCTTCTTCCGACACTTTGTTTCCCGACACTTCGTCCTCCTTCTTCCGACACTTTGTCCTCCTTCCGACACTTCGTTCCCCGACACTTTGTCCTCCTTCTTCCTTCAGCAACTAGTGATAGACCTTGTTTATGTGAGCTCTAGAAGAGATACTTATCTTTGATACTTAGTGAGATCCTTCTCCTATGAAGATACCTTCCTTCTCTTGTCCAACTGAGCTTCTTTTTGATGTGTAGTTGTAGACTTGATATGACAGCACTACAACGCTAGTTTCTTGCACATGTGGGAGGTTTCCTTGTATATTTGACTCCTTTTACCATCGCTTGGAAGAGCCTCTTCTTCGCTCTAGTGGGAGACCTTATAGCCCTAAGTTTCTAGCCCAAACAATGAGAGATATGAGACTGTTATGTTGCTGTTGTTATGATTGCAGAGAGACCTCCTTTTCTCACACGTGTGATTGTGATTTACCCTTAGAACAACCCTCTAAACTTCAGTTTTGTCTTCTCCTTCGCTGCACTAGAGGCTGCTTTTACTTCGACTTTATTCACCCTTTTTCGGTCTTCCTTTGCTTGTTGATTTCAGAGGTATGATTGCTTGTCGTTGGAGTAGTGGACAACCTCTATATATAGAGGTATGTCCCTCCTTTAGGCCGACTTGGTGACTTTATGATGACTTCATTTTTCTTCTTTTGGATTAGCTTCTTTTAGAACTCCTTAGGTAGGGACTTGTCCATTCATTAACAAGTTCTTCTTCGTAGGTCCTTCAGCTGCTTGATCCCCTTCTTTTTTTGATGTCATGAAGTCTTTGTTTGAAATTCTTCTTGGTAGGGCATCGACCATCGATCACTTTCCTTCTTGACTTTGTCATGTCATTGCTCCCTTCATGGAAAGTGGCCTTCTTGATATATGTCAGGATCTTTCGTAATCTGCCTAATCTGTCATTTGACTATGCCTTGAAATATATATCACATGGATGCTTCGTTGTACTTGCTTGTCCCCACACTTTGATTTAGTAGGCCTTCACGACTTCATCCTGATATTGCTTCAACATCGAATAATGGTTTTGCTCGATGGCTTCTTCATCACGACATCTTTGTAGAGTTGAATCAAGTATCTGTACCTTAATATCTCTAAGGCCTTCACAGGTGTCAAGGTTCCTTTGATCATGAGAAGAAGTTTCAAGTGATAATGTTGATCGCCAATATGTAGACTTGTAGTAGGCTAATGGCCACATAGCTTGTAGACTTTGTTTTTGGAGTCTATAGGGCATTTAGAGCCACATTGATTATATATTTTGTTGTTGATATGTATTGCACTCGGTGTCATTTTGATATATTCACCGTTACATGGTATATATATATATATATATGAGAAAAATTTGCATATTGTCTCTGTTGTTTTGGAATCATGGTTTTAAATCTTAAAAATATTTTGTTTTCTTTAAAAATAATTATTCCATGTGTTTTTTTTAACACTGATTTATTGAGATCTAACTGGTCCCCGTTTGATCGTAATGAATGAATGAATTGAATTGATTTACAATGAGCAATGAAGCTCAAAAAATAGTACAATTGTATTCACAGAAACAACAAGTTTCTACTAAAAAAATAGAAACAACAAGTTTCTACTAAAAAAACGAAACAAGAAGTTTCTAATAAGAAACTGCTAAATAAGATCACAGATGAGCATTAAACACTAAAATAGCATTATTCTAATACCCTCCCTTAATGCTCAATCTATTTACAACACCTATAGACCCTTTGAATTTTACAAACTTATCAGGACCAAGGGGCTTGGTGAAGATGTATACTCGCTGCTCCGTGGTGGGAATATACAGCAACTGAATGGATCCGTCTTCAACAAGCTATCGAATGTAGTGACAATGGGTTTCCACATGCTTTGTTCGTTCATGGAAGATTGGATTCTTTGCGAGTTTGAGCACTCCTTGATTATCATAGAACAAGGGGGTAGGACCTGCCTGGGAAACATGCATATTTGCAAGCATACGTCGAAGCCAAACTGCCTCACAAGATGCCTTAACTACTCCCTAATATTCTGCTTTTGTCGAGAAGAGAGCCACTGCTTGTTGCTTCTTACTAGTCCATGTGATAGCACCAGATCCCAGACTAAACACATACCCAGCTGTAGATTTACAGTCATCAACTGAACCTGCCCAGTCGGAATCTGTGTAACCACTGAGTGTAGGATCTGAACTCCGAGTGTACAAAGGTCCATAATCAAGAGTGCCACTCACATAACGCAGCACATGCTTCGCTGCTATCGAATGATCAGGTTTAGGAGCTGTCATGAAGCGTGATATGTAGCTCACTTCAAGACTGATATCAGGTCTAATGGCAGTAAGGTAGATGAGGCTGCCCACTAATTGCCTGAATAAAGATTCATCCACAAGTGGTGAGGATGACTGAGGTGAAAGTTTGACCCCTGGTTCCATAGGAGTCATGGCAGGTTTGTAATCCTACATTCTGAACCTGTCCACAAGACTTCTGGCATACTTGGACTGATAGAGAAAGATGTTGTTCTCATTGTGCCAGACTTCAACCCCCAAGCAGTAATGTAGAAGTCCTAAATCTGTCATATCAAAAGCGCTGCACAAATCCTGTTTGATCCCATGGATCAAATGCGCTGAACTGCCAGTAATGATAAGGCCATACACGTAGACAACCACAAATAGAATATCATCACCAATATGTTTGATATATAGGTTTGCATTAGATGGACTCCGCTGAAAGCCATGATCTGTTAGGTACTTATCAATTTTCATGTACCAAGCCTGAGGGGCTTGTTTCAGACCATAGAGTGCTTTAACTAATCTACAGATTTTATGTTCTTGACCGGCAACCTTGAACCCTGGAGGTTGCGTCATGTAGACTTCTTCCTGTAAGTCACCATTCAGAAAAGCACTCTTTACATCGCTCTGATGGACTTTCCAATTGAACTGAGTTGCTAAGGCAAGGATGAGCTGTATGGTACTCATCTTGGCTGTAGGAGAAAAGGTCTCTTCATAGTCTATGCCTTCCTTCTGTGAGAACCCTCGAGCAACAAGGTGAGCCTTATACTTGTCTAGGATTTTGTCAACTTTGCATTTCATTTTATACACCCATTTGCAGCTAATGGGCTTCTTCGCTACAGGAAGATCAGAAAGGGTCCAAGTGTGATTCTTCTGAAGACTCTGGAATTCAGTGTCCATAGCCTATTCCCACTCAGGTATACCCTTAGCCTCTGAATAGGTTTGAGGCTCAAAAATACTGTGTAGGTTAGCCATAAGAGCAAAATTTACTATAGGTTGTTGTTTGCTGCTATTTTTGGAAGTTCTACCTTCAAGGAGCTCATTATGATGGAGATCACCAATAGTTTTAGCCCACCATTTAGGCCAGAGAGTAGAAGAACCAATATCTATAGTAGGTGGAGGAGGTTCAGGAACAACAGGAGCAGCGAGAGGAGGATTATTTTCCGAAGGGAACTCAGGTAGTGCATAATCAAACATTGATGCTGCATCATCCCTTCCATCAGGTGGACCTAACGGAAGAAGAACACTGGGCGGCTGATCCTCAGAACATTGCTCAGAAGGAGGGGACTGAAAGGACCCTCTGTCTTCATCAAATACTATGTCCTGACTGAAGATAAGACGATCAATGTCTAAATCTATCAACCTATAGGCCTTGTGTTGATCATTATACCTTTACATCACGAGTTTCTGGCTTTTGGAATCCAACTTAGAGCACTTAGCAGCTGGAATCCAAACATATGCAACCGAGCCAAACACTTTGAGGTCATTGATCTTAGGCTTACAGCGAGACCAAACCTCTTCTGGAGTCTTCCCCTTAACAACCTGAGTAGGTGATCGGTTAAGAAGATAGACAACAGTAAACACTGCTTCAGCACAAAATTTGTTTGGAACACTCCTGTGTTGTAACTTGTGACATGGAATGAGGCATTTCAACAACTGTATGGTTGTGACGTTCGACAACACTGTTTTGCTGAGGAGTGTAGGGTGTAGTTAACTGTCGTTTGATGCCATGGGTATCACAGAAGTTGGAGAAAGCAGAAGAACAAGATCCCCCCCCCCGCGTTATGCGTCCCAAGAGTTATGATATTACAGCCAGATTCTTTTTCAACTAAGGACTTAAACTTTTGAAAGATACTAAATACATCAGATTTATGTTTTAGAAAGTACACCCACATCTTTCTACTGAAATCATCGACAATAAGCAAAAAATATTTGCAACCAGCAATGTTTTTAAAACCGAAACCAGTGACCGGACCGGTCCACGTAATGAACCGGTTTACCGACCAAAACCGGTCTAACTGGGACTGGTTTGGTCTAAACGAACTGGTTTTAAAAAAATACATTAAATAATTAATTTTTAATGAAACAAAACTATTTTTAAGATGTAAAACCATGATTCCAAGCCAATAGAGACAAAATATGCAATGTTTGCTCATTTATATACCATGTAAAGGTGAATATATCAAAATGGCACCGAGTACAATACATATCATCGACAAA